>JAUCNO010000152.1:17076476-17089103 GCA_032353835.1 Enteromius viviparus
AATTAACTGGCAATAAGTCAGACTAACTGAAATAAACCTGGCTTATTTGGTAAACTTGTTTTATGGAACAGGCCCCTTGTTTAAAATATGGTATTTAAATATGAATACAGATAGCAGTTTTTGAGATTTCAGGATTTTCCCATTCAAGTAGATTCGGACTCAGTCTTGCATGCCCGAAATAACTTCACGGAGGCATTGCAAAATATGGCTGTTGAGTAAACAGACTTTCCTTGAAAGGGACTTTGACCCAGTTAAACGTATTAAGAAAAGAATTGCATTGTAGAGAGTTATTGTACATGCAAAACAGAAAAGGGCAGGTGTACGCTGACGTGACCCCGAGCCGTGCACGAGAGCGTTTGTATGGGAACGTTTAGAGCCAAGGCCGTTCAATAGCAGCCGCCTCCAGCACAGTGAATGCGAGGCAAGGTCGGCCTCTCAGACTCCGTATTCCACAGCATGGCACTAATGCTCCCTGGCAGACGCCAGCTTTGAACAGCGATGCCCCGCGGGCATCTGGTGCGGGTCGGGCTGTCGAGGCACTGCCAGAGAGCCTCTGTATTTAAATTCTGTTTACTGACTTGAGACTTGGAAAAAAATCATGTTTGAAAGCATAAGTGAAATGAAAAGCTTTGAACTTTTTTTCTCAATCCCTCACCCCTTTTTTTTTTCTTTCCAGGGATCTGGACCGGAATAACATCACCCGGATCACCAAAGTGGACTTCTCTGGCCTCAAGAACCTGCGCGTGCTGTAAGATGTCACTCTCTATCTCTCTCTCTTACAGTTAATCCTTCCTTTAACTCCCAAGTTCCCCTCCTCTTCCGTGTTGTCTTTACAGTCAAAGCCATCAAAGGGTTTCGAGGCTGAAAGCCGGGAGGATTACGACACAAGTCATAATAAAACAAACTGACATTTAAGCTGAGTAAATCCGACACATTTAACATGACCCTGTGACTGAACCTTGCCTGAAGTCATAGCCTTAGATGCAGTCAATCTTCAAGCTTGTTCTTAAGTTTGAAGAATATGTAACAATATATTCCATTCCAGAAACTTGAACCTTTAGAAAAAATAAATAACGGACGGTTGCTCGGAGAGGCGCAGGGCAGCGGTGATCTCCTCTGGAGAAAGTGTTCTTTCAGCTTAATGACTGTAATCATACATTTCTCTGTGCTGTTTTCTTCCTGAACGAGAGCCCATAAAGAGAGATAAAAATAAACAAGTGAAAAAAGAGGAGTAAAATAAACGCCCAAGAGAGCAGTCGTAAGTCGAGGCAGTGGCTGGCGGGCAGCACCAAGGCAGTTTAAGGTGGTTTATGATTAACGGTCATGGCATGCACCAAAAGCAGCCTCTCCCTGGGCCCTGTGGACAGCCTCGGCACCCTCTTATCTCTCTGGAAGGCTCCAATCACACCTATGCACTCTCCCACGCGTTAACTTCACTGCAACACGATTTTTCCCATGCTAAAAGAAGTGCAAGCTGCACACTTCTTTTTAAATGTAGGCTTTTAGTCACATTATAGCACATTAAACAACCTAAACATCCTGAACAACCTAAATCGTCATAACAGGCAAATCATCTTATATTAAGCAATTTTATCAACTTTAAGATAAAATTACGAGGCTTTGCTGTGGTTGCCTTTATGAAATCCCTTCATGTTTTTTTTTCTCTGTGAGTTTGCATGTTGGTTGCACCACATGATTTTGAAATGCATGACAAAACTATTATTATTTTTATCGTTAGTCAGTCAATAATTAATTAAATAAATGCATACCTGAGTTATTAATTCATAAATATTAAAATGCATTTGGAGTTTCACCACATGCCACTTTATAAGCTGAATTAACCTTGCCTTGTCATAACTTGGTCAAATAATTATTTACATTTTTCATGACCTCAGCATGCGTCTGCATGTGACTTTTGCTATTTTTAGTTTGATAGTAAATAAACAATACTTAGATTTTGAAATTACTAATATAACTTAGAACTTTCCCATTTAAAAGTCCTCAGGGATGTGCCGTCTGCACTGACCTGGGACCTTCCTATAAACCAGTACTTGGTTAATGCTTAAGGCAAGAATAACAAAGACTGTTCCAGCAATACCATGTGTGTTGTCTCACCCTTTCATCAATTGAGAGGTCTACTGCTCTCCTTGTCAGCTCTTGTGAAAGTATAGGTGTTTGCCTGTGTCCCATATGTTTCCATGCAACACTTCAAAACATTTCTATAAAGACGAGAAAGACAAAGAACAGAAAGAGGGATAGATGCTGAAAAATGAAGAAAAAGACCCGTTATTATTCTTCAGCACACACCAAAACCCATCTGGTCGGGATCGAAAGGGATTACGTTTAATGTGAATACATAAACCACGGAGGGGTTGATCCCCTATTTGTAAGAAAGAGCCAGATAGTTACTCAGGCTCAGATTTATGTTAGATGCAGACTCTATGATATGTTTGTTATCAGCAAAGAATGCAATTATTATGAACAAATCAATTTAGGCTCGCCCTGTGGGATGGCTTGTGTTTTTGGCCTGCCATGCTGCTTTGTGCCTTAAAGCTGCGGCATTCATAAAAAAGCCTTTGGCTTAGCCAAGTGTCTCATCTCCTCCTGACAGAATGACATGACAAAGCATGGATTATGGCTGTAAAAACAGTTGCGTGTCTAAACATTTGCTTTAAAAACATCATTCATAACCCCAGAAAGCGGAAGTCCACTTTACAAGCACTTTTCTTCAGGATTCTCTCGCTTTTTGGAGGATTGCTTGTATTATCCAGAGTCAAATGTAATTTAGTGGCTGTGTGCGTCCTATGCGTGTCACTGCACGTTCGCCCTGATTCAAAGAGACTCAAATATAAACAAGAAATAGCCATGGAGTTGTGCTGTCTTTGTAATGCATCTGGAAAATTTTAAGGGTCAAAGTCTTCAGAATAGAGGAAAGCTCTGAAAATGCCCTCCGGTACATCGTCACAAGCATGCCGGACACGAACGAGGGTCTACTGAAGCAACCGCACGCTTCATAAAATCGGAGAGAAATCTGCTCTGGTTTTCATGAGGGAAAGCCTGCATGCTTATCATTCGCTGCTGTGACAAAGCAAAGTCACAAGGTCCTCTACTTCACTTTCAACTGTCATTTCAATCATTCAAGAGACCTAATCAATGTCAGTTGAAGTTGAACCGCCAGAGTTGATTGGATAATGAAGTTTTTTTTTTCCCCCGCAGACATCTGGAGAACAATCAAATAAGTGTGATCGAAAGAGGAGCATTTCAGGATCTGAAACAGCTTGAGAGAATGTAAGTATCAAATTGAAGGTCTGATTGAACTCGCATGCTGTCCTGATACGTATTGCACATGTTTCTCTATGTATGCTTTGGACGAGAAGAATTTGTAGCTGTTTATGAGCACTGCATTGACCTTGTCAGTTTTAATCTAAAACATCTTCACAAAAGCTAAAGGAACTTTGAAAATGGGAAGGTGACCTCCATAACTTTGGTTTCAAGTCCAGCGGGTTTATGTGCTCGTTTGCCCCCTGACATCTGGAGCGCAGCCATTTGGTCTGTTCTGGTGAGAATCTTAACACTTCCCAGTGAAATTGACCATTGGGTCAGACCAAACATGCTAGCTATTACTGCCGTTGGACAAGGTCAAAGAAAGTCTGGACTGTGGTTTGCATCCTTGAGTTTGTTTATGTGTGAATGTCTCAGTGCGTTTCATTCCTTGTAAATGTTTGCACGGTTCTGTCTGTGTTTAACCGAGTCTGCCGCTGCACGTTAGTGACGAATGTACATCAAAATCAGCAGCCGTCATGCAGAGAACCCAAGTTTGTCAGTCTGTTTACTTCCTCTGAAGAATCTGTCTCTGTTTTGGGTTTGCGGGGCTGGATTATCTGGGTCTTAAGATCTACATTCCTCATTTTGTGTCACTCGTATTTGGAATTTCACAGCGTTTAACTCAATGACCAGTGCGTCCACTCACATTCCCTTCATCTGACACCCGAGTGTGACTTTTTGTTGTTGTTGTAACCCAGCAGACACATAAATAGCTTGACCCCATTATGAGAGCAAGTGCTCTAATGAATGATACAGAAACGGAAAGAACAGAAATGTGTTCATGCTACACATTGTGACTTATGTGGTGCTTAAAAATAGATTATAAACCATGGTTTAACAATCAAAGGGGTCAAATACGAGGTAACTCCTCCCCTTGATCCTTCAAACCCTGACATCAAAGCATCTAAACTGAGGTCAATAATGATAAATAGTTTATGGTTAAATTCTTGGTATTAGTAACTATTAGTAATGACATTTGCTGCAATAAACTCCTAGTTACTGCTTAGTAAGGCAGTTGTTAAGGTAAGATTAGGGATGTAGAATATGGTCATGCAGAATAGGTGCTTTAATAAATAGGTGCACTAATACATACACACGCACACAAATTTTAATCCCTCATAGGTTTGTCATTCCTGTCAAAAATTAAATATGGGATCATAGTCTATTACAAGATTTCTATATAGCATTTTTGGTATTACAAGATTTATCAGGTATAAAGCTTCTTTGTAAAAGAAAACCAACTTTTTAATTTAGGGATAAATCTACTGGAAGGCTACAGCAAGGAACTGAGTTGTAAACGCTGTAGGTCTTCAAAACAAAACACTAGGGATGTTCCTCCTCCACATACCTTTGGTTTGCTCCGTGACCCTGCATCCTATCATCAAAACCCACACTCCCATGATAAGGGTTATCCTACAAAAGCCCACAGTCAGACTGGCCAGGCTCATGTGAGTGATAATAGCCTTTAAAGAGCACTGCTGGAGATAACCTAGGCCATCTTCAGAGGAAGTACATTTATTTCCCATCAGCCCCAGCACAGCTGTGACTCCTGACCCCAGGATGTAGCTATTGGCCAGTCGTGATGCTGCTGATCCTGATAACAACGGCTTGTTTCTTTAATCAGAAAGACGGATTGGTCTGTCCGTGTGTCGTTTGTGTTTGCCTTGTTGTCTCATCCATCTAAGTATTCAGATGCTTGCGTGTCGCTCTGCAAGTCAAACAACCTTTCCATCTTTGTTTTTCTGGTTTTCACTCTCTCTTTGTACCTCGGATAATAGTAACTACCCAAACGCATACCCACTGCTCTGTGCTCTGCGTGAGCTCATTCCCACGGTGTCTTACGTTTCGTTTCTTCCCTCCTGACTCTAAATGTTTTGACCGCACTAACTCCTGCCCTTCCCCTGTCCTCTCTTCCTCACAGCCGCCTGAACCGGAACCGGCTGCAGGTCCTGACGGAGCTGCTGTTCCAGTCCACACCCAAGCTGGGCCGCCTGTAAGTCAATGCTTCCCTTTGATATCCGTGCCTGGAAAAGCTTGCGGTCGAACGTCCCGCTGTTTTAATTTTGATCATTGTACTGGAAAGGATCTTGCTTAAATATTTGACTTTCCCTAACGCTGTTTAAAGGACGCTGTCAGTGCAGGCGTGTTCTCTGTGTTATTCCTTCAGCCCATTCAGATGTGATTCTTTTAGACGGACCAGGAATCCGGGCCAAGCTTAATGTGACATGACCTCTCTCTCCCCATGCTCTTGATGGAGAGGAGAAGGTGTGCTAGAGGGAATATTTTCCTTGGATAAACGACATTCTTAAATTCGAAATATTTTCCTGCTCTGCTTTGAATCAGAAACGTTTTTTGGCTTAGCAGTCAGGGGATAGTTCATTTATGATTTTACAGTCGTCAATATAACTAGCGCGATCAGGTCTGGTCTGTGCTAGAGCAAAGGTTAAGCTTTATAAGTGTTTATATGAAGCTGACTCTGGACCGTTAAGTACTGTGAGAATCTTTGTGCTTCTGAAATGTTTCCATGAAGCAATAGGAATTAGATTGGCTGACTGGATCTGATATTGCCATTTGAAGCTTTTTATACAATACTGTAATTTCCTTGGTTTGAAAGATTTCTAGACATGAGCTTGTCATTCACAAGCTACTGCTTTGCACAAATATACTGTATGACACATAGTTGGTCACAGCAGTCAGGACTCATAGAACATGGTTTTCTAGCTTGATGTTAATGTCAATATATATATAGACTGGAATTGGAAATGACAGTCCCATTTTCAAGCCGATATGAATAACCGATACTGATACCGATAATCCTTTTGATAATCATTTTCTGATGTAATTTCATGATGATAATATGGAAATATAAGTTGAAGTAAATAAAAAATAAATAAAATGCTAAAAATCTTAAATAAATAAATGCTGCAAGTAAATTTAGGCATCAAATAATCATGAAAAAATCATAAAAAAGGACATTTAAAAAAAATATTTAAAAAGCATTTTTAAAAAACTGCATTATTTGGCTGTTTCATATAATATATAATACATATTAGAAACTAGATTGTGATTGTGCATCTCTACTTTCATGAAGACAAAGGCAGTGATAGAAGCTATTTTTGCTAACATTATAGCCATTTTTTAAAAGCTATAAAAATATATTTTTTAAATATTTAAAATTTAAAGACTTTAAAGATTATTATTCAAATTTAAATGATTATTTATGGTTTTCCACATAAAATCTTCCTTAATAAGGTAAATAACATTCTGGGAAAATATAACCCTGATATCTTTAATACTAACCGAGTACGACCATGTCAAGTGAAATTAATGGTTACACTAAGTTTTTGGAATGTTGTCTATGCCAACCAGACATTGGTGGGCGGAGCTAGTATAAACAGCCTCTGCCAACAAGTTGGGCTATTTGATATCATCTAGTATAAATATATATTTGATACTTGTCTAGATTTTGATGTTTGTCTATTACAGAATGAGCAGGCTGAAGTGAAGTTCAAATGTTTACTATAAACATCTCTTTTTCTTTTCTCCAACAGCAAATTTAAAGTACAGTTTATTTGTTCCATGTTGTTTTAACATTTTCTAAATGTAAACCGGGGTACGCCTAATGAAGATTGTCCAGGGCGGGAGCGTTTTATGGTAGGGTTTGCAACCTTGCCTTGTCAGGGTTCGTTACGGTGGTAGACGTTAGTGCGATATGAACGGCCTCACTCGTAACCTTCCCATTAAAAACCTCAAGTCTGGCCAGCTGGGGAAAGCAAGCTGAGCGTGTCGCACACGGGAAGGGTTAAGCAGAGTGAGGCTGTGGCCAGCAGGACTGGAAACACTGACAGGGGTCAGGGAAAGGTAAAGAGCACGCTTTAACTCTGAGTAAGACCGAGAAAGGATTGGAATGAAATGGGAGCAGAGGGTGTTGCGGATGAATAATGAAGGAAAGAGAGAGGATAGTAGCCTTTGGGCGAAGGAGACTGAGAGAGACAGGTCTGTGGGTCGTGGGGGAAAAGCCCTGCAGAGACGTGTGCAGGGAGGCCATTTGTGGTCAGCGCTCTCTGCAGCCTGGAAAGACTGTGGTTACAGTTACAGATTTCACTGTGTGGGCTTAGAAATGCACCTCATACACACTTTATCCATGGGATCGGTCAGGCCTCTACATTTTCTTCCACCCTTGCCCCGTTCTTAGAAGGCTGGGTCTTTCTGTCTAGCCGGTGAAACCGAATCATGAAAAGCAAATGACGAATTGGAAATCAGTCTTGCTTCTATTTATTAACGGTGCAGCTAAACGAGACCTTATATTAACTTCAGTTCCTGTTCTGAGACGGGCCTCTGCACTGGTAGAGTAGGATATTTCGGTCAGTGATACCCATGAGACCCAGCCACTCCCTGCCATTACCCCGAGCTCAGGTTGCATGTGATTGGAGCATTAAGAGGAATAGGAAAGCAGAATGCATCATCTTGTCTTATGTCCCCTTCCCCTCGGCCAAATTGAAACTTTCTCTCTTTAATCTTCGGGGTGCAATTATCCTGGCAGTTGGTTGGCATGAAGCGACCACCGGACATCGGCGATGCCCTTTCATAAATTCACAGATTGATCAAACCTTGAGGTTGGATTTTTCTTCCCTCTGAGAAGCAAGTATTTGTTTGACATCATGAAGGACATCTTTTGTTTCTCTCATTCTATGCATGACAAGTTTATTTTCCTTCCAAACGCTTGTATTCTTTTGTTCAACAGAAACAAATCGCTCAACCACACACATCATGTTCTGCCCCGCTCCTGTTGAGTTCAGCTCGAGGGATGAAGCCTGGCTTTCTCAGGCTTGCAAACCCAAACCATCTCTCAGCTCCAGCTTGGATCTCAAACATGACTCCAGAAGTCTGCAGACTCTCTGAAGCCATTTAGCTCATTGGTTCCCTTAATGAGCTCTCCATAGCGTGCTTCTGAACGATTGCTGTTTTTACCGAATGCTTTAAAAGTCTTGTAATGATGTCTTATGGCACATGCAGTTAAGCGATTGGTTAATGGCTTATTAACCCTTCACCTTGGTATTGTGTTCCAAACCCGTGTTATTTTCTGTTTTGTTGATCACAAAAGGGAAAATTTGGAAGGATATGCAGGTCGTGTTTTTAAAGAGAATGTGGGTTAGAGCTCGCGTGCCATAAAAGCCCCCAAAACAGCATAAAAGTACCATTTATGTGGTTCATACAAGAGTTGCGCTTTGTTCAAATTTAGCAAAAGTCAGCTTTGTGTGAAAAACCAATTAAAAGTTAAGTGGATATTCACTAAAATGTTTTAAATTCAGTGAAACTGTTAATTCCATATACCCGAAATTATTTATACTAATTTTATTAATGTTATTTATACTAATTTATATTACATTTTGACCTAAATATTGCATTATTGAATTTTAAGATCATTTAATTTTTGTTTTTAAATGTATCTTTATTAAAATGTTATATATAAACTTTTTTTAAACAACAAGTTTTTCTACTTATGTGATACATATGTGATGTGAATGCTTTTTCTTAGACTGAATATATGGGGGGCAAAATACATTTTGTAATGCTTTAAATATTTATTTATACGCTAAAATATATTGAAAAAAATATACAAAAAATGGCCAAAATATATTAGTAGAACATATATGTACATAAAAAAACATTTTTGCATTTTTTTAAAAAATAAATACAAATATATATTTGAAAAAATTATAATAAAATATTTCTTATTATAAATTGTTTTAATAATATATTTAATTTTAATATATATATATATATATGTATATATGTGTGTGTGTTCATAAATGTTCATAAATCAAGAAGTCTCATGAATGCTCAAAGAGAGCTAGGGTGGATATTCAGTCTGTTCCTCTCTCATAACCATTGTATGTCTTCAGAAGCCTGGGAATAGTGCATGATTCATAATTTTAACAGTGCTTTTTTGTTATTTTGAAGCTTGACAGTCCCAGTCCTAATTCACTTTCATTCCAATGACTGGCCTGGACTGACATGAGGGTGTGTAAATTATGACAGAATCTTCATTTTTGAGTGAACCACTCCTTGAAATATTTGGGTCCCGAGAAGCTATAATAAATACAAGCAGTTGTTGCTCTGCTGCTGTATAAATGCTATTATCAAGTAATAAGGCGTAATACCGTAACTCTGTCATTATATAGCAGTGTAAAGCCATTCAGTGTTTGTCTACCCACAATAGCTGGCTAATAATTCAACATGCCCCAAGCACATAAACCATATAGCTCTGGCTCAGGCCTTTCAGAAGTGGCCTACTGATTGTTTTCAGAGAAATGAACCCTCTCTGAATCCAGCCAAGCGTCTTCCAAAATAGGGCTGCGCTCAGCCGGTTTCAAAAAGCTAGGCAGCTTTGTGATTTACTCCAAAGACATATTTAGATAAATACAAGCTACAAAGACGTTGGAGTCCTGACAGAGAGCCAACTATATACAGAAAGCTCGAAGACTTAACTTTTTTTTTTCTTCAATTGTGCTGCTTCCCAGGGTTGTGAGCTGATTGATGTGTGCTCAGGGACTTTGAAATTCACAGTTTGGACCTGGTAGTGGGATATGGGCGAGCTGACCCCCCTAAAGGCAGATCAGTCAGAGGAAGCTAATATTCTCCTACCAGAGAAATGTTAATGACCTGCTGTGCTGTTCTTAGACGGAGGCAGTGGCATTTGCCGGTAGCTTCTTAACCTTGTCAGACTCGAGGAAACCGAGTACATGTGGGTCAAGCAGAAACCAAAGCGGACATCTGCCCGAGTCACTGCCCACGCAGCACTTTCTGTTTCTGCTGACAGAGGAATGAATAAGTAAACCTGTTTACACGGTTTTGGTGGAGAGGGAAGTTGCATCGGTTTGTTGCATAAAAACTGCTGCAGAGTTAATGCAAAGTAAGTGTGAAATAAATGGCCAGTAAAGGGTTTTGAGTATATAGAGTGCCACTCAACAGTTAGGAATCGGTAAGATATAGCATGAGATTTATTTGCTCAGAAATACAGAAAGACAGTGTCATTTTGTGAAACATTATTGCAATCTAAAATAACAGTTTTTAATTTTAATATTCTTTAAAATATAATTTATTCCTGTGATCAAAGCTGAATTATTGCTTTAGTCATCAGCGTCACATGATCCTTCAGAAATCATTCTAATATGCTGATGCATAAACAGTTAAGCTGCTTATTTTAAACAAGAGTTCTTTGATAAATGAAAGTTAAAATGGATTTTATTAAAAATTGGAATTTCAATAATTCAGTAATGTTCAAAAGTATGGGCTTAGTAAGTTTTGGGGTCAAGAAATTGACCTTTTTATTCAACAAGGATTGGTTAAATGGATAAAAAAGGATAGTAAAGATTTCTAACTTGAATAAATGCTGTTCTTTTTAGCTTTTTATTAATCAAGACAATCACAGGCTCCAAATATTAAGCAACATTTTTAACATTGATAATAAATCAGCATGTTAGAATGATTTCTGAAGGATCATGTGGTGCTGAAGACTGGAGTAACGATCGATGAATCTTCAGTGCTGTGTTGTATAGAAATAAATAAAATTGTATTGAAAGATTTTAAAGTATACTAAAAATTGCAAACCAACCTTGAAAAATTGCAATAATATTTTACAACATTACAATTTTTTTCTGGGTTTTTGATCAAATAAATGCAGTCTTGATAAGCGTAAAAAACATTACAAAATAAATAAATAAAACATTGCAAATATTGCTGATCCCAAACTTTTGAATGGCAGTGTATATATTTATATTTATAACAGATTAAACAGTGTCTAAATCTTGTCTAAAGCCATCCAACAGACCAGCTTAGGAAGTTTATTTTCATCAGGAATGCGTTTTAAATATGCTTGCATTTATGTTTAGGTCAAAAATGTGCCCTGTTGCTGACATGCAACCGTTCAAATACGAAAGCGCACTATTTTACATCAAATGCATACCTGCCTATAAATTGCTACCAGTAAGTAAACTTTTTCTGAACTTCTGAAAGATGTGAGCATGAATATCTTCAGTATGCAGATGTTCAGGTTCGGTCAGCAGCAGTCAGATTCTCTCCTGCACCACAATGCATAGTTTGCAGCTGTAGGCGAAATCTAAAATGCTGGCTATATATTTTATTGGACAAGAAGTTTTTATGCATGTTGTGTGCACCGAAATATCCCATTACACGTGTAAGCAATTTAGCATCCAAATAAAGGAAAATGTGCACGATAGGGGGAACGTTTAGTTAGTGAATGTAGATACACTTAAGGCCTTTTTTTCACACGGTTGGCACGAGATTATGTGAAACAAGATTCCTCCGTGGTTTATAAAAGTAGGATCCGTGAGGGCCGTGCAAAGTGCAGTGGCAGTATGTGTGCAGTTGTGCAACCATTGCTGAATCCGAGAGGTAAAAAAGCCAAAGCTGTTGTTGACTTATAGCCGTGTGATGCATTTCCTACTTTCACAGCATGTTGTGGAATCAAATTCTCTCCCTGGACGCTTCTTGTGACTCACACAGACGCTTGAGATCAGGTGGATCTGGATGACAGGTTGACTCAGAGAAATGGTGGCCTGTGGGAACACAGTTGCTGTATTTATGGGGGAGATGGGGTAGGTCTGTGGCGCTAATAAATCTCCTGCATGCTGTGGGGCCCGCAGAGCCACCCAGTGTTATAAAGCTGCACTGCTGTGACTGTTGCACTGCGATGATCCTGCCAGCGTCTTGTGTTGTTGATGAAACACACTCACGCACGCCTCCACAGACCCACCAGAGAGAAGCTCGGGTCAGTCTATAACGCAGAGTAAACTATTGATTCATTTTGTTTTAGTAAGGCCTGATTGTTAAAAATTAACCTAACGTTCTGTTCTGTGTCGTAATAGCAGCGCCAGATGTTTTCAATATTAAGGATGATAAGATAAATCTATGCGGTGTCAGAGAAAGTGGTTTTGTATTGCGGTATTCTTGTTTATAGATTTTCGTACTTCTTTGTATTTGATGTTCTAGCTCCACTGATTATCTGACATTGAATCCTTGTGACTCTATTAATCAGCATAGCTAGAGGCAGGATTAATTATCACTATTTCGTTATTGATTTCACGTTGCCCTGCGTAAATGATGTTGATAAAAGTAAGAAGAAACCGGTTTCTTATGTATATTTAATTGATTTTCCAACTACTGTTTAATTTAATTTAATTTAATTTAATTTAATTTAATTTAAATTAATTTAATTTAATTTAATTTAATTTAATTTAATTTAATTTAATTTAATTTAATTTAATTTAATTTAATTTA
>JAUCNO010000152.1:17093605-17105107 GCA_032353835.1 Enteromius viviparus
TATAAATATATATATATATATAATACACTAATGTGTTTTTTAGTCTTTTGTCATATTACAGGAAATATATAGAATGACAGAATATTTTATTTAATTTGGCTTAAATTTAATATGATTTGATGAAGTGTTGACTTAATTGAAACAATACGTTTGTCAAAAACAGAACACTTTTTACACAGCTATATCATTTCAATAACCAACAACTTACTGTAAAGTAACACCCAAGGCGTGTGGGAGAATGAGCTGTCCACCCAGCCTTCTCTAGTGACCTTCAACACACCGCAGATGTTGCCTAGAAAAACAAAACAAGATTTTTCTTCCTATGATCAGGACCCTGGAGGATTGTATGTGATTCCCTGCTTTTGTACACACTTGGCGCACAAACAAGGCAAGACGCACCATGGGGTGACAGCCACGTGCCCCGAGAGGGTCTGTAATCATAGGTAGATCATTATGCCATGTGTCACAGAAGTGGCTAACTGTGCTTTCCAAGATGAAAATAACAGAGCAGGAAAAGCCCAGGTCCCTATTAGCCTTGTGAATCTTTATCAGCAAAACCATACAAACAACCTGAACAAAAAAACAGAAAGCAAATGAAAATAAATAGCGGCTGCACTGAAGTAGCCTTTTCCCACTGAAAGGGAAAAGACGTTTCTTACAAAGACGTCTGTGCAAGCGTGCCGCATTGAGAAAAGAAGAAGCTGGAGGCAGAGCTGAATGTGAAACACGACACAATGCGATCAGCGCCAGCGCCACGTCCAATAAACTATATGTCTTATTTACAGAGAGCTAAAAAATGGCTTTATTTTACATGGGAAAAACATGATCGCATTAAAGACGAGGTTGTGGACGATTCTTTGCACCCAAGGGGTGTGCTTGGGCGAGGGGTTTTTTGGGGTAACCAAAGGGAGATCATTTTAGAACAACATGTGTCTTGTTTGGCTTGGGCACCCACCACCGCATTACTTTCCCTCTATCTGTTTTCTCGATTTCAGGAAAATATATTTACTTGCACCTATTAATCACGGAGAAGAAGGGGTAATGCAAAGTGAAAACTGAGATCCCTAATTCCCAGGGTCTTGATGACAGTGTTGCAATGCTATAAACCAAAGAAAATAAAAGCCGAAGTCTTTTTCGTTCTGCTGTAAACCACAGAAAAGTATCTGGCTGTGAGCTCTCTGCCACAGATTTGACACTTTATTTTGAGGATTCTGGGTGATCATGTGACTTACACTTAAGGTCAACTGAGAGAGGTATTTCATAATTAAATAATTTATGCATTTATTAAAAAATAAATAAATAAGTGTAAAATTCTGTTCCCCCCTTTTTTTCTTTTTGCTACATTTTATAGTCCAAATTTAAAGCTGGATATATTACGGTAACAGGAAATGAAGCCGCAAATTCTTTAAAATTTTAAACAAATCAGGATATGACATGTAATAATGATTTCAAAGTATAATACTACTTAAATATTAAGGACATTTAAGATTTTTTTTTATTATTAACAAATAAATCTTCTTTCTTTAATTTTTTTATTCTTTTTTATTTCTGCAAGGATGCATTACATTGATAAAAAAATAAAAAATAAATAAGAGACTTTTACAATGTTGAAAAGATTCCCTAAAATATAAATCAGAACAATTGTTTACAACATTGATAAAAATGTATTATAATATAATTAAAATGATTTCTGAAGCATCATGTGACACAGAAATAAGCTGCATTTTAACCATATTAGACATTAATTAACATTATTAACAGTTATTTTAAATTGTAATAAAATTTCACAATATTATTTCAATAAATACAGCCTTGTTCGTCATAAAATACTCTTATATATGCTGTGATCATTTTTTATAATATAATTTAATTTCTTAAAACCCACATGCAAAACAAGAGTGATGACTTGTGAATGATGAAAAGTGCTATATGTCACAGATTACAGCCGCGTTGATTGTATCTCTTCCAACCGTGGGGAGTACGTAAGTCAGGCTTTTATTAGGTGTGTCCTAATGTTGATTAGCTGTTGGCTGAGGAGACATGGAAGAGTTTACTAGGCCTGCTCTGTTGATAGGGTGTCCTTTGACTGAACATCGTATGTGTCACTAGGCCAATCCACCTACATATTTACAACGTGAGACAAACGAGGTAAATCTGAATGTCCGTTAGCTCTCGCTTCAAGCCAGGGATGAACTTGATGTGAGGGATTTGCAGTCATCTGGCATGTACGTGATGACCTCAGAGAGCATATTTAGCATTTCTCCCATTTTTTCCAAGCGACGCATCAACACTTCCCATTTAAAAGCATGTGAGATAGATTAAAGGTCCTTTTTGTAGGCCTGAAAGCCGCCTTGCTCGAGGTGCTGCAGGCGTCACTCCCTCATATGGTCATACTGTTTTATGAAAGGTGTCTGGGCATTGTCATGTTGGTGAATGTGAGTAAGGAGCCTGGAGAGCACAGTCCATGTGGTTTTAATGGTCCATGGAGAGGGTACATGTCTAGGCTGCAGGCTCAGTAATCACTGCTGACCCTGACCGGCAAAGTGTTTTTCTTCATGTGGTTCGGACGACCTCGTCTATCTTTACAGAAACAAATCTCAACGTCTCATTAGGCTTCATGCATTTGTTTCTGTAAGGCTTCGTAATTTTGGGTGATTAGCACGAGCCGTGAGCCATTTGTGTACGCACTGCACTCTGAAGACTCTTATCGCATGGCCGCTAAAGTCTTCACCATTTCCTCTGGCCTCAATAATTAACCCCCAAGATTCTCAACACGCTAATTGAGGCCATGTTCCACCTATAACGCTCTTTTAACGTAGCCTAATCAAGGCGTCTGAGAGGCCGCTAATGCACGTGCGTCTGATTCACTTCCAGGCTGGCTTTTTCATGTGATGGAAGAGAGTTTTGGCGGTCGCGCAAAGTGGCAGACGCTTTTTTTTTACGATGTGTCAACGGAGCAGTTGACAGACCTGTGGTTTGGGGCCTCCCTTAGTCAGACGAACATTTCTGATCGTGGATTGAAATCCTTCCGGACTGAACATTTTCTGATAATTTTCTCACCCCACTGTCTTTCTTCAGTAATAAGAAAATAGTTTTATTGAGGAAAAATTTCTCCATGTACTGGTGACCAATGGACTGAAGGTCCAAAATCCAGTTTCAATGCAGCTTGCTTTAACACAATACCAGCCATGCATTGAACAAAAAATAATAATAACCACATTTATATACTTTTTACCAAAAATATGCCATACGTCACACATGTGGAATAAGAAATGCATGAGTTTGAACAAGTGCAAGATGGGCATTTGTGATTTTAAGAAGTATACTACTTTGTATTTAAAAAATAAATAAATATATATATATATATATATTAGTTTCACTTTATAAAACCCTTATTCCTTGGCTAGGATCTTGTAAAGCCCTTTGAAGCTGCATTGAAACTGCAATTTGGACCTTCAACTTGTGGCCACCATAGAAGTCATTACATGGAGAAAAATTCTGGAATGTTTTCCTTAAATATTTACATTGAATTATTGAATTTCTTTTCAACTGAAAAAAGAAAGACATTAACATACTGAAATCCTTGTGGGTGAATAAATTATTATATTACTTTTTAATCTGAAAGAAAACGTCCCCAGATAGCACATGTAAGTCTGCAAGATGTCTGTTAAAGATCTCTTGATCTGGAAGGCATCTGGTGTCTGCAAACATCTGACAGACTTCTTTCAGATGTCAGTTTTACATACATTACATACACAGTTGTAAATATCTTAAAGACATTAAATACTGTAGATGTCTATATTTGACATCTAAAAGAAAAAAATCCTATAGACTTATTGCAGTTGAGCAAACACAACGTCAAATAGCAGTCTCCAAGATGTACATGTGCCAACAGGGTCCCCTTTTATTTTTATGGTCAGGTTGGATTCATTAGGGGGCACCACAGATAGGACTGGTTTATGGGTTGGGAAAGCCACACTTGGCGATCCCATCTCCTTCTTATTGTTTCATTTTCTCCTGAAAATGGAAGCAGAGATGAGAAGGAAAGAGCGGAATGTGGCGTTGTGATGTCACAACAGCGAGAGTCACAAAGGAAAAAGGCGTCCCGCTTCGTTGACTCACTACAGTGGAAGCCACTATGGGCAGCTGCCAGGCGTCCTCGGGATAAACAAGTCAAATTACATGGTGTAATGCCTGGGACTGTGAACCTCACTGAGCAAAGGCTTTCTGATTCTAATTATGACATTCATTAATGCCGAGATTCCTGGAACAAGGACTTTAATCCTAACATGGCCCCCCAAAGCTGCTTTAATTCTGTGGGCTGGTCTGGTATGGGGATTCCGGTCTTGGTAGACTAGTGTGGTTCCTGCTGAATAATTACTCTGTCACTGATTAAATTACATTTAGAGACAGCCCACATTTGCAGTATATAGATTTTTCATTCACATAATTTGGAACAGACATTCAAATCAATCATTTTGGCTGTGATTGATTGCATGCAATAAACGGCAAATTCGAAGTAACTTGCAATGGTTGCGACTTAATTTTGGTCTTTTTTGGGGTAAATTGCATTAATTTGCACAGACATTATGTTCTTTAACAGCCCTCGTGTAATTATCCCCAATGTACTCTGACAAAACCATTGTCTAGAAGAAAAACAAAAACAGTTTCATAAATCTCAAGAGGATTTGTTTTTATATCACTATAAATCTATCACACCCAACTCAATCTGGATAGCTCTGGGGATATCCAAACACGGTTGTTAAGGAAACGCTGCCGAATGCTTGACATTGGCTCCGGTGGCAAAACTGTCGCCTTGTTTTATGATGATTCACATGTGTGATGATTTGCTGTAACATTCCACTGGCAGACAGGCGGCTCCAGGAAGGTTCAGCGAGTGGCATTCTTTGCCATCTTTGAGGGAACATCCATAAAATGGGAACAAGCTGTGCTTTAGAGAATTATTTCACACGTTTTTTTTTTAACTTATATAATTTTAAACTTGACTTTAAGTCATCTTTGGAATGCAAAAGATGTGTCCAAATTACATTGAATAACGAATTAATTTTTAATTCTTCAAAAAGGCCAAAATCACCATTAAAGAGTCTTCAAAGTGGTTCATACAATCTTCTGAAAGCCTACTGAAAATTTTATTGAAGGAACAGACAAAAACTGCTTCGTCTGGATTATTGATTCAGTAGGCTGAGAACCAAATCAGTCCAAATGATTGAATGAATTGCTGTGAACAACAGCTGATTCATTGAAAAGGTTTGCCTCCAAAGCAGAGTTATATTTTTATTCCATTTCTTACGCGAACCCAGCTTCAGTTATCTTATATTATACGTCAAATGCAAGTCATGACATTTGCCATTGTGTCTTGACAGTCCCAGACATCATTCACTTTCATTTTATTCAAAATAATATCCAGGATATTCTTCAAAAATCCTCGTTACTTTGGATGTTTTCACAGCTTTGAAGAGAATACTTTACGTATTTGTCCCGGAGGGTTGCTCATGCTGTATGATTGCCATGCATGCTTTTTGTATGCAAGCAGTTAACTCTGTAACCTAGCGTTGTTTGTTTTTAAAGTGGCAACCCTGGATTCAAACCGCAAGACCTCATTGGCTTCAATTAGCCTTGAGAGTGTCCTGACCTACAGTGTCCCCTCGCACAAGACACATCATAGTACTTAAGCACAATCCCATCAGAGCGGGAACGATTTCTCACTTCCAGAGCGCATTAGCTTGCATAGACCCACTGCAGTTAAAAGTACTTATTCCGAGAATTATGCTTTCTGATGCAGTCACTTTCTCCCACAGTGACACACACACATTAATCACCCGAAAAATGCCCTGGGTTCCAGTAATAACCGAACGCCATCCTTAAGTAGCACAGTCCCGCTTCTCAATAAATGAGCCCACTCACTCCGGAAGAGCTTTTGACTGTGGAGATGAAAGGCTCTTTGGGGAGCCCGTATTAATGAAATTTGCTTGAGTGAAAGCTGAGCCGCCTGGATGGGCCCCGCCAGGCCCTCACCTGGTTACACTCGCTCCTGGCCCAAGGTCACGGAACTGGAGCCCTGACAACACTTCCTTCGTCCTCACAGCGCACACACATTCATGAAAGGGTAATCCAATTCCTGTCTTGCAAGCAGATTAGAAAAAGTGCATCCGCTTGTTTTGTTGCAAAATTATACTGTATTTCCACCTAATATTAATATAATATGCCTTACATCACAGAAGATTATGCTGGTATAACTGGTACATGCCTCTCTGGATTTACTTGATTTTGATTGGCCAGTCACAGAAATTCTGTGGTCAAATAAATATGCTAAATTATAATTAACCAACATAATTGTTCCTACTGAGCACAGAAATGCTTTTTTATGTTCCCGTTATCCCTTACAGTCTATTTTCCTGACTAAAAAGACACACACACATATATATGTACAGTATATGTGTGTGTGTGTGTGTGTGTGTGTCTTTTAGCAAGCATGCTCTTGCGTGATAAATGAATTTAAACTAGTCTTGTCAATTAATCGCGTACAAAATAAAGTGTTTGTTTACATAATATGTGTATGTATGTTGTGTATATTTATAATGTATATATATAAATACACACAAGCATGTTTATATGTAAGAAAAATGTTATGCTTATATCTTAAATATACTGTATATTATATGAAGAAAATATATGTATGTAAATATAGATTTTTCTAAATATATACAGCTTAAGTGTGTATTAATTTACATATACACAGAACATACACATGTATTATGCAAACAAAAACTTAAATCTAAATTAAATTCCCGGTAACACTTAAATATAGGGACCAATTCTCACTATTAACTAGTTGCTTATTATCAAGCCTATTATTAAATATATTGATTGTTTATTAGTACTTATAAATCACATATTGTGCAACATCTCTAATCCTCCCTAATACCTAAACCTAACTACCTTAATGACTATTAACTATTAACAGCAAATTAGGCATTAATTGAGGCAAAAGTCATGGTTTGGTAATGGCAGGATTTGGACCTTAAAATAAAATGTGCCCGAAAAAATAAATGCATGCGTAAAATTAGCTTTCTAGAAGAAAAAATAGATTACAGTCACTCCACACAAGCAGCGTGAGGTTGTAAAGGCAGTCATTGCGTATGGTTGTAAATAAATCCTATAATCAGAAAGGCCGATTACCCTGGAAACTTAATTATCCAAATCACAACTTGCAGTTTGTTGTCGTGACTGTTGCTGCAGTCGTTAAGTGTCATGTGGCCTCAGCTGCCGCAATGCTAATTTTGTTTATTTATTATTTATTCATTAAATGAGATGATCTGTTTTGAAACCTTCATTCACGATTCATGAACACATTTTTACACCAAAACTGTAATGTGAGAATTTTACCGCAAAGGTCAGTGTATGCTTAGCGTGTCCTCGTGCCGCTTGGCAGGTACTGTGGTTTATTCTCCGCAGACCAGCAGTGCCTAATGTCATACAAATGTGTGAGTAATAATACACACTCCAAAGAGACTGCCAGGGAGGAAACTCACTCCAGACTTCACTGGTATGAGGCTCTCGCCCTTTTGCTGCTCCGTGTGAATAACGATTAGCTACGATCACAACACTGTTAGTACCTTGTACCTCAAAATTAGATTACTACAGCAGCACACATCCTGAAAGAGTGGTGTGGGTTTCTGGATAGCTAAAGGCATGGAAATCGTAAAGATTTTACTGATTCTAAACCAAAATCCTCCTAACGTTTCAGCTCTTTAATTATTCCATTAACGATTCTTTTAGTGCTTTAAGAAGAAATATTCACTAAAAGGAATGCAGCTCTTGCTCTCTGCAGTCGGTTGCCAAGTGTTCAGAGCAGTTATCATATCAGTTAGCGAATCACAAAAAAAATGAATTGAATTCTTGCAACCATGTTTACACAAACATTTTAGAGGCAGTAAACATGCAGTCTTTTAGTTTGGGTTTATTTTAAAGTGTCCTTGTTACAGTGTAATTACTGTATATATTTAAGGACATGAGTAATATAATAGAACTACATGTACTTACTCTATGGTTAAAGTTAGAATTAGGGTTTGGCTTAAGCAAACGTGTATGTAATTGCTTATTATATACTGTAAAATAAAGTGTACTTGTATAGTTTATAACAATTAATTGAACTTGCACTGGTTAAAAGAATAACTTGAGCTCATTTGAGTCATCTCAGTGATTGTACTACATTATTTTTTGTTTCACTAAAACATAAAATCATAAAGGTATGGTCAAATTAACAAAAGAAATGACTATTTCAGTAGTATAGAAATTTGTGCACAGCTCACTCGAAGGTTAATTTCAAACCAAGCAGATTTCTGTTAGTCAACATGGCAACTAACTTTACGAAATCGTGCAAGATTCAGACAGCATTGATTCCATTCTATTGAAAAGACCAAAATTCACAGAGGTTCTGGTTCAAACAATACACACCACAACATGATGTACAGTATGTAGCTCACAATTGAAGATGAAGTGTGTTAAGCGCTGTTTTCTTCAGAGAGATACCGAACCCTGCTCTGGGTATGTTACTCAACACTGGGATGATAAAACATCTCTTCCTCTCTTGCTAGAAGCGTGACCGTTCCGCCACACTGACTGACAAGCTGGCAGCTAGCCAAGGGGGTCCCGGGAAATGGAGAACCAGGCGACAAACTTTACCTCTCAAAGTTCCTTTACTAGTACCAACAAGAGTTTCTGAGCAGTCCAGAGCTGTGGATTTTTAGGAGAGCGAGAGTCCTCCGGCTCAGCCATGCGGAAAGACTTGAGTGCTGTTTTAGGAGTGAGGTCAAGCACGGGTGGTGGGGGATTTGACAGGAAGTAAAATAGGAGCCCCATCAAGCTCTCTGCCTGACGTGACCTGTGGAGACATTTGTCTGTGAGTGTTAAGTAGAAAAAGAGGCTACCTGTGGGTGTTTGTGCAAGGAGCCCCTGCATTATTTTAAACACCAATGTACACTGTATCCAAAATTTGCACGCATTACAAAAATAAATACAGCTTCATGTTGTGTCAATCAGGTTTACACCAGGTTTACTTTTTTTTTTGCAATGAATTAATTAATGCACATTGGAATTAGTGTGCAAGGTGTTTGTGCGTGATTCATTTTTTGCATAACAAAAAAACGCACATAAATTTCAGACATACCGTGCAAAGACCTTAAAGCTCAGTCCTTATTGATTTAATAGGTTCATTTCCCCAAAAAAACAATGTATATCAAAGACACGTACATTTATTTCAGATAGAGTCTCTGGTTGCAAGAGAACCCAACCTCTTCCTTGCCAAGCCCATCTCCCCTGACATTTGTTTCCAATCAGTTCTCCAATTCCCCTTTTTTTCCAGTTCAGAAACCTGCAATAATAGAGTTAACCTTTGCGCCGTACTCCCCTCACTCCGAGGCAGTGGCTTTAAGCCGAACCGTGCCCAACACCAGCCTCTGGTAACCAATTTACTCAACTCCAAGCCATGAGTTATTGCCGTTGAAGGGCATTCCTCTGGTCCTCTCGTCTGCTTTGTACCTTTCCTTAACAAGTGACATTATTGTCTTCCTATTATGCCTTTCAAATCACAAAAATGCAATCATGTAGACGGATGAGCTTTGCTAAATTTGGAAATTTTATTTTATCTTGGTACCACTTCATCAATTCAAACAAAATGAAAGACATTTGACTTTTTTTTAGAAGCAAAACTTGTGAAAATACATTCAGCCAAATGAAAATCAAACCTATTTGATACCTCCAAAAAAAAAACCCAATTAATCTATTGCTTCGTTGGCGCCAATTGCTGACTTCATTGCTCACTTTAAGTGCCATTTTCACAAATACATGTCGGCCAGAATAGCCAAGCCTGCCTTTTAAGAGCCGAATCCTGTGTCGATTGTGTCCTTGTTTTGTTATTGAGCCTGAAGAACAGGGTCTTGTTTTGTTTTTTGGCCTCCGAGGGCATGAGGTGGCGACGGTCCAGAGAAGGACAAAGACCTAAGGCGCTAAACAAGGCTTGGTAGGAGGCCTGCCTCTCTCCTCCCCATTTCACAATCAGCATGTGGGCTTCAGGGTGGCTGACAGCCCAGCAAGCTCTAGCCGCTGATATATGGAGCCTTGTGGCTTTGAAGAGAGACAAAGTCCTCTGTCTGGAAGCTCCAGACGAAAACGCTGCATGTTTACCACTAAGACACCACCGTCTGTCCCTGTTTGGCTCTGCTTGTGTGAACTTGAACTCTAAATTGCATGTGAAACCGTGCAAATGGATTTAATCATGATTCATCAACAGAACCAGAGTAGGTTTGGTACTGTATTACATAAACTGCATGGCCGCCATTCGTTTAATCTCAGAGAACATGTACAGTATATGAGTGTGTGTGTACGTGTGCTGGCTGCTCCACTGGCCCACATAGAGAGCGCTAGTTAACCCACTGCAGTCTGGGCTTCCCTCTCAGGCTTTAAACAGCTGTCTGTGTTTGCCAGCACATCCTCCTTGGCTCGTTTCTGCTCCACCTCTCTCTCAGTAATCACAGCTCTGCGCAGGGCTAAATGGAAGGGTTTGGAGAGAGCACGCAAGTCTGTGGTCCCTTACTGGACTCCTCAGCTGGCCTCGTAATGCTCACTTAGGCCTGCAAGCTCCATATGCATCTAAACACAAACACAAGCCCTGGCAGAGACATGCTGTCAACCAGGCAAACACAAGACTTGCTTAGATGTGTATATATAATATTCATAGTATAGATAACCATCTTTCCCGTATATATATATATATACTCTATATATAATTGTGTATACTGTATGTATGTACGTATGTGTATGTATGTTCAGGAAAGTAAAAGTGGTGCCACGGATCACAACATTATTATTATTATTATTTCATGATGCTTTAATAATTGTAATTTTCCAAAGAACAGCTTTTATTTGAAATAGAAAGTAATCTTAAAATAGTATTTACTGCCTTTTTTAACAATGTGTTTCTTGTTAAAGTATTAATGCCAGCGTATACTCTTTTCCCCTTGTCTACTAATCTTGACGTCTCTGCTCAGGATAGTTGCTAGTGAAGGGTTTGGCACTGTGTGTGTTCTTGTGGTGCCATACTGTATCTTTTCTTTGCTATACTATCTCTGACAGAGAAAGAAAACAGACAACAACCAAACAAGAGGAAAAACAGAGTCACAGGGTGATTGCTGAGTGGGCCTTAACTCGAAATCGATCCTTCCAGACATTAATGATTACCAGAAAACACTACAGAGAGTTTATATAAAGGCACTTTGTGAGAGCAGAAATTGGTATAAATGAGTACATTACAGTGCATTACGCTGAAATCATTGCTAATGCACATTAACCGAATAGTGTAGTGTGTCAGAATGCATTTCTGCGTGCAAAATGAGGTCTCTCGATTTGACTTAAAGGAGCATTAGGTAAGAAATGGCCAAAACTGGTACTGCAATCACTTTCAAAATACTGCTGAGCGGTGTC
>JAUCNO010000152.1:17106435-17154873 GCA_032353835.1 Enteromius viviparus
GGGAGACACCGCTCAGCAGTATTTTGAAAGTGATTGCAGTACCAGTTTTGGCCATTTCTTACATACGGCTCCTTTAAGCAACAGCAATCTAATTCCGTCTCTTTTGATGTGTGCATTTGGAAGACAGTACGGTTGGACGGTCATGTGTGTGCCGTGAGCTGCCATAGTAACTTGGACAGGCCTGCTCGTGATTCACCCAGCTGGGTTTTAAATTGGTCAGTATGACTGCATCTCCACCTGGTCCCAATCAGTGAAATCTATTAGCGAGTGGCCATCCGATGTCTGAGATGCCACATGACCATGGGATTTAAATTGATTCAGTCGTCCTACATCAAACAAATCTGAGAAAAAAAAAAAAACAGCTTCAGAGAATGGAAAGTGAGATGGTTTTGTCTTGGGAGGTGACGAGGGTTATAAAAACCAGCGGTTCTTGTTTCCAAACCCTGGAATGTTAATACCCGTTTGGGTTTTACCTGCGTCCTGCAGATTGTGTGCAGTGCTAAAGAGCAGAGCTTGAAAGATCAGCCAATAACACCACCTTTCATGCTGTGAAGCAGAGTTATTGGATCCTTACAAAGGCGTTCAGTTTAACTTTGCTCTTAAAAACCCTTTTGTTTGAGCCCCTCCCATGACAGTAGGGCGCTAGAAACAAATCCGCAAAGGAGAGCACATCTTCCCAGCTGTGTCCGCTGATCGGGACTTATAGAGAGAAAACAAACTGCTTGTCAAACGACCAAGTGGCTTTTTTTGTTTTTTCTTGTTCTTTTCTTGCTGCTTGTTTGTTTTTGGGCTCTGGGGCTGCGGAGGCCCTGGCAGGGGCTGTTTGAGTTTTCCCAACTCTAATGAGCAGGAAAGGATGTTTCTGTGTAGAAGAGGGAGATTTGTTCACCTTGCTGCTCAACCCCTGCAAAAATCTCCATTGTTCCTGTTTGCTCTGAAAGCACGGAGCTCTCAATGGCTGGCGGTTTTCAATATGTGAGCAAACTTCCTCCAGCAAATGATTTTCCAGCAGCGGGAAAGAGAGATAGCACACCCTTGTTTGTCGGGCCACCGGACTGTTAAGCCTCATTTGGGTGGGCATGTTTCAACAGTGGCTGTCCCGGGCCTCATAAATACTGATTGTTTTGGACCAGGGCAGCCCAGGTGCGTTCATTGTGCCGTAAGCCTTTGCGGTAAGAGCCTGTTGTTCTGCGCTAGTATCGTTTTGCTTCCCACAAAAGCACATTGCTCGGTGCGGTTAGTTCTTAAAAACGAACCACAGCGATGGCACGAAGTGCTCATCTGACACATGATCTGTTCAGCGTGGAGTGCATTACTGTGCACACCACCCTCACTTTTATACGTCCTAATGTGGGAAGGAAAATAAGGGCAGCCTTCTTCGTGTTTCAGTACTCATTTACTTTCACTCAGACAATCACATCCCATGGAGGTCTTTAACGAGGTCTTCCGTTGAAAATACAGCCTTTTCGAGTTTTTATTTCTTTTATTTTAAATGAAGGATTAACGGGAGTTAAACTGATAACCGCAATGTTTGCTTCAGTGAACTAATTTGCAGCTTATTAATAGTTAGTAAGGCAGTTCTGATGTTTAGAAATGCAGTATGGGTAACCCTTTATGGTAACACTTGTTAATTATTAACTATGACGTTTCCTTCAAAAAATTCCTAATATGCTTCCTAATAATAGGTCATTAATAAAATAAGGCATTAACATATGGTTAATTAACACTAATAAATGGCTAATATTCTAGTAATATGCATGCTACTAATAGGTGCAACCATAAAATATTTTAGGGTCTCTTAACTATTAGCATGCATATTAATATAACATCATTATTGTTCCATTTATTAAGCGTATTAATGCCTTATTCTTAATAACCTTATTATCTAATCCTAGCCAATACCTAAACAACTACCACATTAACTATTAATACGCTGCAAATTAGAAATTTAAATTTGTAGTTACTGTAATAGTGAGGTAGTGTTCTCATTGTAACTGAAATATATTAAAGAATCTAGAAATAGTCAGATGCAGATTGGGGAATTATTATTTATGTTATACATACTAATGAACAGCCGTTATGCTGGAAATATGCATGCTAATAATCAGCTAGTTTATAGTGAGAATTGGTGCATAAACTGAAGTGTTAGTGCTAGTGTAATATTTCACAGTGTTTACAGTATTGAACTTATTTAAAAAACATTATTAAACCTTACATTAAAAAGGATTTGAATGGATCCAGGATGGATCCTGTTGGTTTCTCTTCGTGGTTGGGATGGAAAGCACATTCCCGCTCACACTCACGGCATTGCTGGAGCGCTGACGCACTTTAGTCTGTCAAAACAGCACTTTGTAAAGGATAGGATGTTATTTTAATATAGTATGGTAGAGACATTTCCGAAATAAATTAAAAATGACACTTCATATCAAAAAGGCTGCAGACCCCAGTTTAAAGTTACGTGTAAGTGTAGCAAATCTTTAAAAGCGGGGATGTGATGAGAAAACCTGACAGCGCGGTTTGTCTGTCCTGTAGATCATACTGAGCAGATTCACCACTGTGGAAAAATATCAATGAGGTCATGAGTAATGACTCAGGTTAACTAGCCGGTGCACCCCAACCTGCACAGGCTACTTCAAACTATATGTGAAATGTCGTTATATATTAATATGGTCAGCATTTCTGCATTTATTGGAATTTAAAATCCATATCAAAGAATTAGAACTTGAATGGCATTCAATTACATCCACTGGTATTTTAATTGATGTGTCTGCAGTCCAGTCACTGAAAGGCTTTTCATGGCGCTGTTGTGAGTTTTGATGGTCTCTGGGATCTGTGGAAAATTTGGAGGTTCCCGGTTCCTGTGTCCGGTGATGCATGGTGAAGGCAGCTGACCCCAGGTGCCCTGCAGGTGTGCCGGGGACGAGTTGACTGGAATGTGGCCTCACGCTGAGAGATTCCCATCAGTCCAGCATTCCTGAGATGGGGAGGAGACAAAGGGGCTCTTCTGTGATGGCGGAGCTCGACAAAGCCCCCAACGCACCTTGACTGACTGTAGATTATTGGTCTGCATGCAGGAAGATGCGTTTCCAAATGTTTCCAAAACAGATCAAGTGGAAACAGGTGTTGGTTTTCGGTGTTTTAACAGTGCATCTGCGTGATCAGCTTTCTTTCGCTGTTCTGTCCAAATGGATTTGGCCAGGGAAGTTACTGAGTAAAAGAAAATGATTATATGTACTGAAGGTACTGTAGAGAAGAAACCTCAACCTCAAAAAAAACCCATTAAGGGCATAGTTTTGAAAATACTGGCATCATTTACATACTCTTAAGTTGTTCCAAATCTGTACAAGTGCCTTTTGTCTGCTAATGTTTTTTGAATATGTAGGGTAAGAAAATAACGTGGAAGTCAATGGAGAGCAGCAACTGTTACATGCAGTTCAAAATACTGTACCTTCATTATTCAAAATGTCTTAAATTTTGGGGTGAACTATGCCTTTAAGAAACAAATTAAGGAAGTTCATTTAGTTAATTAGAATGCCAAGTACAATTCTTAGAAGTTCTTAAATTCACAAAGATTTTCTTAAGAGGATGTGTAAAAATGTACAAAAATAAATGTAAAAAAAGTTTTTGAGGGTGAAGTGTTAGATTATCAACATTAAGAGAAGGTACTGTATTTACAGGAAACCATTTTGCTAACTTGTTTTGGACATTAGAGAATAAAAAAAAAAATATGTTAGTAGTTTTGTAAGACTAGTATTATAATAATCCCACTAAATTAATTAAACTGAGATTCCAGAGCTGTGTATGTACTGTATCGTATGTCATCGTATCAACTGTAATAAAATAACTTAAAATAATGATAAATAAGTTTAACCATACATGCTTTTACAATGTACTTATATTTTTTAAATAATTATGTAATTTCATTTATAATTACGCTGTTTCCCCATCCCTTACACCTTAACCCGCTCATAAACCTACCCATACCACCAAACCTGTCCCTAACCTTACCAATAGAGAAAAGTGTTTGGCAATACAATATGAACACTGTACATTGTATTTATTTTTTGATGTCGGCACATAGTAGTAAACGCCACCTAATATAACGTGGGACCAGGTTTTCTTCAGAGCAACGAAAAAGATAAGAATAATCTTAGTTATTTTTATATGTACACTACTGTGTTAAAGTCTTTTCATTTTTTTGTTAGTAGTGTGTCAGTAGGAAATATAATTTTACATTCCTGAACATTAATTTTTCCATTAATTGTAATAATCCAGTGAGCTTTTTGTCTGAGAACAGCCAGAGTCTTTCTGGAATGACACACAGACTCAAAGGCGCTTCACGAAATCTACCTGCATACAAAAAAAAACATGGTAGTAAAGAAGATTTTTATTTTAAAGAATGTTTGGGTGAATCTGACCTCTGATAATAAGGTCAGTAGGCCAAGAAGGGAACCCAGTTGATTTATGTATTGGTCTGTCCAGGTGTCCTCTTGTGAATTATAGACTGCAATGTTTCCAAAGAGAACATTTTCCCTCAAGAGCGTTCACTTCTCTTCAACTATTTGAGACATATTAGATTAACTGCCACAATATCTCTAGTGTTGGATTAGCCTGTGACCTAATCTTCCACGGCCATTATTCGTTATTCACTTCCCTCAGAGGTCAGAAGTCTTCAGTCCAGGGTTGTGCTTGCCCATAAGTCATCGTAAAACCACATGTCCAATTCACTTAAATGTTGTTCTGTCAATCCGGTGTGCTAATTAAACAGAAATTAATCGGTCCATGTTTTCAGAACGCAAGTCACGTCTTCGATTTGAACAGTTTGGCATCAAGTGTCCCACTTCTCTTAAGCGCTGAAGTTTCGAAGGAAGGCTTGTTCAAATTAGCCCCGAGCAGTTCGATTACCTGCTGTGACACCAAAAACACCTCACCTTCAACAACAAAAGAGCTGGAAAGAATGCCAGCAATGCGGGTTATGCCGCGCTTTACGGCCTTTCTGCCTCAATTCCCTATTGTTGTGGAAAAAGCGGTGATGTAGTTGAAAGGAACGAAAACAGCCACACATTCATTAAGTTAATGAATAAACCATCACATATTTGTGAAACACTTTCACGATCATGAAGGCGACCATAAATAATAAATAGACCTCACTCGGTCTCTCAAAGCAGATGTGGCGTCGTAAAACTGACAGTTGGACTGTGTAAAAAAAAAAAAACATTTTTCCTCCAGCGAGCGGGAGGCTGACAGTCACTCACGAGAAACCGCAGCATCGTTTCGCCAGATCCGCTTGTTTTGGTGGAAATCTAAACATTTAACAGTGAGAATGTATTTGTGCGTGGTATGTAAGAGATATAACCGCATGATGTACGCCCTGCTTATTTCTCAGAGGAATTCGTTTAAATATTAGCTTTGGGCAAAAACAAACAGGATCGTGCCGAGATGGGCCCCCTGTTGACTGCGGAGATGGGCGGCTCTGCAAAGACACAAATATTTTCGCCGATGGTTTATTTTCCTGTGAGAAAACAAACACTGTGTGGTGTTGTTGCTACGGTGAATGGTCCTGGGTAAAGAGCGCTGGCAGTCGAAGGAATTAGGAGAAAAACGCTACTAGAGTCTTTCATTACTTCAGGGGTGGGAGGACGAGCTCGAGTCTCCAACGTCAGCTTTAATCTTAACGCTGGTGGTCAACAGAAACCCATTAATGTGTTGTAGAATTTATTAGCGATAAGGATTATTTTCTTGTTTTTATACCTAATTTATGTTTACATATCAATGGGTTTTGACCTTGCTCAAGGGAATAATATTGATACAGTTTGATGTAATGCCTGAACCTGAAAAAAAAGAAAAAAAAGAAAGAAGGGCACAATATTGATATTTTTTTACTTTTTGTTCAGTGTCTTTTAAATAATAATAATAATAGCAATATTTATTTTTTTTTAATAAAAAAAAAGAAAGAAATATAGGAGGGGAACAATATTGATATTTGAATGTATAACTTTTTGTTTACTTTTATATATAATATTACTATTATTATTATTATTATATTTATTTATAAGAAAAGAGGGTGTAATATTTACGTATTTGAAGCTTTACATTTTGTTCAGTGCCCTATAAATTAAATAAAAATAATAATACATGTATTTGTTTATTGATTTATTTAGTTGTTGTTTATTATTTAATATTGTTAGTTGTTTTAGTATTTACATATTAGTATGCTACAGTTCAAGTGTTTTGCAGTTACGCAAAATATTTGTGTAGGGAACTAACAAAAATGTATGTTGTTAATTAGTGATAATCTTTCGTTTTGCTAAAATTCATGGATTACATACCGATTTTAATCAGCAGTTAATAAGTGTTTCTGGTTGAACTTTACCTTTCAGCAAACATCAGGTATCACGATGTATGCCAGAACATTGTCAGCATTTGATGTTATTCAGCCTCGTTGTCTAGCTCGGACTATTATATTTATTTTCTTGGCTGTACTCAGATTCAGCACATTTATTTGTTTCTGTGGCGAGATAGCAGTCGAGTGTCTGGAAGTGTTTTCTGCTCTCTTGTAGTCTGCTGGGCTGTAGTCAAGTGGCCACATTTACTCCCGATCTGGAGAGTGAGTCACATCAAAACACCCATTCTAAATAATCTTGCCTATTTCAGGATACTAAACTGAGTTTCAAGGTTTTTTACGGTCTCTTTCACAAACACAAATGTGTATTCACATTGTCTGTCTGAACAGATTGTCTTTTTCACTAGCTGGGCATCTTTCCACAGCACTTTGGTCTTGGAGAGACACGCTACAAATGCATCACTTAATTACATCAGAGCTCTAAATCAGAGAGATGTGATAATATCTCCATCTGGAATAAATAAGTGATAAATACATGTGATAAATGTTTGATTTGTCCGGGATAACCTTTAAAGGGAGCCAGTGCGATGAGACTAATAGTAAAGAACTTCCTCTTGTTATTCTCCTGGACGTTTGGTTTTGGGAGATGTTGAATTCCTGTTGTTGACCAGGGATGGCAGTCAATCATTAGCCAGCTGTATTATCTTCGGCTTTATTAAGGACATAAAGCATGTCTTTTGAACTTCACAATAGAGTGCAGATGTTCCCCAGATCTGGACCAATCGGCTGATATCTTCAGAGATGAGATCAACCGCTCTCGTAGGGATGCTGTAAAAGCCTTGAGTGTAAAACTTGGCTGATGAGAAAGCCTTTCTCGTATGTGGCTTGCTTTATTACCAGTAAAAGACAGCTGATTCACTCATAATCGAATGCCAGAGGTTGCGTAGTTTGACAACAGCCTGTGTTTTGGAGACAATGCATGTCTTAAACATTTAGTGAAGCTTTTTGATGGATTTGTCTCCCAGGCCCATGCTGCATGGTTTTGTGTAATCCAGTAATTAAGTTTTGCTGTGATCTCTGGAGGCTTCTGGAAGTGTTTAGATGCGTTCAGTTGTAGATGCTTCCTCTTTGACACCTGCCTGAACGTTTCTTTCTCACACTCATTGCATTGATGTTTTTTTCCCTGATTAAGGGTCAGGAATGATGACCATTTTAAGAGACTGAATACCTCTGTTAAGTTTTTATAGCACAAATTTAAGAATGTGTTGTGATGTGTTAAATGACAAACTCATACTTAATTAAACTCAAAGAAATTTGAAATGATATACTTATATTTCTAAGAAAAGGTTATGCCAGGTTTTCCCAGTTCTTATGTGTATTAATACAACATATTTTATTTTATATCCAGACATATTTTCACAAGAAAATCTCAATAAATGATCAGACTACAATCAGCTCGTTCTGATCTGACGTTTATTTTGGAGTTTTTATTTGTTTCTCCAGCAGGTTATTTGAATTTGAGCACCAGCAGAAGTTCAGACTATAAACAGAGATAAATAGGTTTCTCTGTTTTTATACCATGAGTAAATCAGCTCCTTGGTTTAATGAGAACTTCTGAAGCTGACACTTGACTGACACAGAGAGATAATAGGGCAGGAGGAGCCTTGAAGCTGTGCTGACGGCTGCCTGACGAACGTCTGTGAGTCAGCCGGGTGACCTTTGACCTCTCAGCCTAAACGCAGGCATAGCTGAGCGTCACCGGGCGACCTGTCACTAGCGACTCCCTCTGGTATTTGCACTCATGACACCCAAACATCGCTGGACACCACTCATGGTCTGTTTTTGGTGCTTTTCTAGAATAGTTTATTCTGATTGGTCAAATATTTTGTTTAATGGCCTCTAAACAATAACGTTTTATTTTTTCACAATTCTGTTCTTTTTTTCTTTTTTCTTTTCTGGATACTTTTTTACTTTAAATTTATTTAGTTTTAATTTTTCTAGTATCTGTTTTATTGGTTAAATTAAATTGTATTGATCAAAAAGCATGTCTTAATTAATTGAAATCTTTAAACTTTTTCATGCAACACAATTGAACAGTGATTAAATCTTAAGGCCTAATTCTTTTTTTATATATAATCAAAGGCATCTCGAAATAATTGATTTGATTGAAAATGATTGGAAAAAAAAACACAAAACTTTTTTTCCGAAATACTGTGTTGTGAATTTACAATTTTCTAGTATATAAGTTCTATAAAACATCATAATAAGGATAATATTCCTTATAAACAATGCTTTGATAATAATTGAATTGTTAAGTACTAATTGTATCATTACATTAAGTAATATATCTGTCACAATTTCTTTAAGTTGCTGTGAAGAACTTTTACTTTTTTGTTTATATAATATGATAGTTTTCTCAAAAGAAACCATAAAATGCTAATGAAGTGACTCTCAGGGCAGTTCTAGAGATTATGTGTGTGTTCATGCGCTCATATATTGAGGTGGCAGAGGTTGAAAAGGCCTTGAGTGTTGGGCACTTCAGTGTAGCAAACAAAACTGTTTGTCTGCACTATTCATAGACGTGCAGAGCATGCAGGATTCATATGTAAGTTATATCATTGTGGCTTAATATTCACAGCCGCTAGATGATTTAAGTCTGCTGACTTCATTTTTGACTTCATCCAACATTACTCTCTCAGAGGTAAAGGTGCAAAAGCCGTCACTGGGGCAGTACCTTTTCAAAAGGTACATGATTGGACCTTAAGGGTCCATTTTGGTACCTTCATGGTACATACAGTATTAGTACGTAAAGTGTTTATTTGAACCTAATAGGTACAAAAGTGTACCTTTTGAAAAGGTACCGCCTCAGTGACAGCTTTTGTACCTTTATTTCTGAGAGCGTAATTCTAGTTTTATGACTTGATTCAGTTCACATTTTCCGCATGACAGAGACCACAGGGCTATAGGTATGTTTCCGCTATAGCTTGTTTGGTGTGACAAAAATGCAATAAAGAAAAATCAGCTGGGGCTCTGTAGCGAAATGCTTATATGGCTGTTTTAGCTTTAGCATTGCAGCTTTACAAGCTGATAAATGGAGCGCGCTCTGTCATCTGCCTCTGCCGCTCATGTGCAGGCAGACAGATTATGAGATGTGTTGAAATTGTTTGACATTGCGGTCACACATACAGCTTAGATAGTTTGTGGATCCCGCCACATAGCAGCTGCCGACTGGCTGACAGTTAACAGCCACATCCCATCAGCGACCTCGGTTACATCCCGTTCCCTTATTTTGCCTCTGGAACAGCAATTTACTTCCCATGTCCCATGTTTCTGCTGCTCGCTTCTCCAGGTGACCACCTCTTAGATGTTCCGGAGCCAGCTCGATTACAGCAACAGAGGTGCTGTCTGTCTTCGTGTGTCAGTGCACCTCAGAGACCTGCTGATCACCCGTTTCTGACAAGCAAACACGCTTTTAATGACAGCTTGGTTTAAATAATTAGCTTTCCAGATGCAGGGGAAAGGGAAGTGCATATTATTTTTTTCAAGCCCGTCTTCGCCCAACACCACAACTTGGTGAACCCATCAAAACACGGTCTGAAGAAAATCAACCGGAATCGTCCTGTGTGGCTACATCCCCCTCTTAATTAGAATTTTAATGACCTTAATCAGTTGTTCTTGGAAGTATGTCGTTCCCTTGCTCTTCCCGGCTCCCATTAAATCCCTCCTAATCACTCCGGGCCCAGCTTGTACATGGCTAATGCTTCCTACATCTTTTATCTCTTAATAAGGAGATAAGACATGGAAATTGATTCATCTCCTTTCACTGTGTGGAGTATTAAGCAGATTATTATTGTTGTGATAATTACTTGCCTGCGCCACTTGCCACTTTTATTCTGCATGGTGAGTGGGTTTTTAATAGATCAGTACCCGCTTTTCACCCCGGCCAGGCTTTAATGAGACCGAGACGAATCCCGAGAGTAATTTAATAAAAGATACTAGCAAATTTAATTGCCAGGTGTTTGCACAAGCAGCTCTTTCTTTTGCATTTTATCTGTAATTAAACATATTGATCTTTCAAGAGCTCCTTTTTTTACTTTTTCCATGCTGCACATGCAGTTCCATGGAAATGATCATGTAAATCTGCGGCATATTTTGACACGTAAACTATGGTTGCTCAATTACGCTGTGTTTATTTCCATTCCTGTAAACATGCCCGGGGTTTTTCTTGTTTTTAGCAGGGGATCAGTTGGATCTTTCCCTCAAACCATATTGAACATATCTGTGTGTCAGTCTGTATGTTGTGCAGAGTGTAACAAATGAAGACGGCGTCTACTGTACCTTACCCAGAGTCCTGAAATCCCCTTTCAGAACTCAAGCACGTGGCTGGATGTTTCTTTCACAAACGCTGTGTGTGTGAGCAGGCGTCGTCGAGTCCTAAACACCTTGTCCAGAAGCTCCCGGCATCACTCACATCTCAGCAGCTGCCGCTTGTTCACACCGTGCTGCGGCTGAGTGTCTGACCTCCCTAAATCCTGCCCACGACGCCACATCTGAACAGCGGTCAGAAGAGAACTGGGATAAACCTCCAAGAGCGGCTGATTTGTTAGGTGTGAGAGTAAAGACAGAGACAGTCCATTTCCGTGAGCGATACAGAGCCCCATTCTCCAGAAACGCTGCTCTCCTCAATGGCCTCCGGTAAGCCTAGCGGGACCACTCTCGCTAAAATGGATATGTAATTCAAAATTTTCAACGGATGGTTCCATTTTTCTTTCTTTCGAATTTTTCTTTTTTTCCCGCTCCTTTGGGCTCTGTGTGTTTTGTGAGGTTTTCTCTGGTATGCTGACATTAGTCACTGTTCCAGGTCTGTTGCAAAACATGCCAGGTTCGTGATGAAATATTTGTGTTGGGACTTTTTTTTTTATGTTGAAATGCTCTTGAGTGTGTATCAACGAATGAGAAACATATGGCCCCTAAAATGTAGTCGAAAACAAATGTTCGCTTTCAGCTGTCACTGGGTACCTGCTTTTATGGGGTAATAATTTACAAAATAATGGGAGCTGGGTGCTAATATCTGGCATTTCGTACTAAAATAACTCACTATAGCACCTGAGGCAACAGCAATGGAATTTAGGTGAAGTAGAAGACCACCCAAAGCTAGTGCCCCACCTGTATTAAGGTAGTTGCGCTGACCAGATTGTAGCATACAGATCGGAGCCACTTTGTCTTGTCAAACACCTCCTTTGACCCCCTGTTTAATCGATCCGGACACAAACCCCACCATGTTTCCTGCAATCCCATGCCACCTAATTCCATCCAGACAGGCTTGATTGAACGTGCCAAAGCGAGACTCCCGCAAACGGAGACTGGCGTTGATTGCTTGAAAGTGCTGTTGACCCTTGACCTCGAGGGTGAAGGTTTTAGATGCTCTTCCAGGAGGCATCTCATTCCCGGATCGGATAGATGAGTCACTTGTCAGCATAGACGGGTCAGGCCTGAGCACTTGGGGTTAAGGAAACTCACAGCTGCTCTTCTGGGGCCTTTGATCTGAATGTGTTGTGTTAAAAGCAGGGTCTTGTCCGGGTTCCTCACTTATTCACACAACAGTAGGAAGGGATGGTACACATTGAATTTTATTTGCTTTTTATAAACGCCTTTTTCAGTGTTGCCTGAGTCTGGTTGACGATATATCAAAGAAGAACAAAAATATGAGTGATGTTTATGACACTTTTTGCAGTTGACGCATATGGTGGTGTTTACAGCCTCCATCTGTGAGGCGGACATCAAAAGAATGAGTATTACTTAGTTTTTATGATTTTGGATTTGCCATAAAAGAGCTATTCTTCCAAGCAGCTTGATTATCGATAAAGACGCCAACTTAAGATTTGATATCTGTTTTTTTCTACTTAAATTCATTAATTTTGAGTTTCTGAATTCCAGAGTTAATCCAGAAGAAAGTTAGTGCTCAACCAAGCGCTTAGGTGTTGATTTTATTGGAAACAGCTGCATCGTGCAGTACATGTTGAAAGAAACCATACATGCTATTGCTTTAGCGGTTGTGAAGTTCTACTAAATGTATATTTGAAGTTTAAATATTTGTCCTGTAGGATCTTCGCTCCCTAAAGTATTATACTTGAACGTTCATCAGAAGCTATGTGTCAATTGTCCTTTCTTCACCAGGAGCACTCAACAGTTGTGTTTCACAGGAGCCAATGGATTATCATGAGTATATTATGAGTGCGGATAGCTTTAGAGCATGAGAAGCTCTTTGTTACCCCTTAATAGAAAACTTTAAGGTGCTTAACATGTATGGTGAGTAACATGTGCTTGGGAACTCTGCCTAAAACAACACGTTCCAAAACTATGTGGTGCCCCAAGGGTCACGTTAAAGGGATTGTGATGAAGGTGGTAAAATAGCGCCTTCGTTCGCAGCTTTGTTCCTTCTCACCCTGTAATCCAGAAGAGCAGTTTACTAACTTTATCATCTATTATCCTAACCCTCAGGAAGAGGGTTTCCACATGCTGCGTTTCACAGGGGCCCTACTCACTGATGTTCACTTGACAAAATGTAAGTAATTAGTTATAATCAAGACGTCCAAATTAAAGTGATGCAGTAAATGTCTCAATTGTTCAGTTGATACTTCTGTAACTGTCTGATACACTGGCTACTGTACACCCTTATCTCACTGATCCAGTGCCCAGAGTGAGAAACTGAGAGCTCTGATGCTTAATTGAGAGAGCTTGGAGGTTTGCTGGCCCTGTCACTTCTGATAACTCAAGCCGGCCAGTCCCAGACTCTGCAGCCCTGCCCATCTCTCTTTCTCCACCTCAGGGGGTGTTCTTTGGTGTAGGCACACTCAATATGGCCCATATATGGTCTTCGACAGCTGGAGTCCAGATGTTCCCTAGCTAAATGCGTATGACAGGTCCTATCAGTCCTGTTTTTGATGCATCCCGCATCTCTCCGTACCCCTTTAACCTTTCCTGTGGCTACCTTGATTCAAGGCCAATGAATTCTATCTTCGTTTACTGCATTTAAAAAGCAATCAAGCCCCGATTTATCCACCTTCATGCTGAATTGCTCCAAATTACTTTGTAGGTAAACAGGTCTCGTTGAATTAGACTGCCACTTCCTGTCCCTTTCTGATTCTGCGATGCTCATCAGAGGTAGACTGGCGTGGATAATGCACGGCGATCGTTTCAAAATGACTGGAACTAATGCAGGCCAGGTTGATCAGCAAATTCTATTCTCGACTAAAAGAGACGCTCTTTAAGAACCACCAAAACTTAATGTTTTTGTTGCTGCTTTATTTCAGACATTATCCAAATATTTCAAAAGGGCCTTGAAAAGCAAAGCATTCGTGCATTTTGATTGAGCAGGTGGTTTTCATTTCTTGTACAATACAGAACATCTGTGGGTTAGGTTGAAGCACATTCGAACGCCGCCTAAACTAATCCTCCACCAGCCCTCCTTCCCTCCCACCAAGACCACCACCCTTTTGTTTAATCTCTTGTACATCATCATGATTAAACAATACCATGTGATGCATGGAATTAAAAAAGATAACAGATTTTGGACAGGCTGAGGTCTTGTGGAAACATTGAGCAGTTTAGAAACAATGACGTTGCTCATTATGAACCTCTCAGTGGAAAAGCGTAACAATGACTTTGATATGATAGGGTGGAGGCCCAGATCTGTTTCCTTCGGAGGACTTGTTATTTTGCAGTGCCCTCTCACATTTTAATAAAGCTTTTCAATGTGTTGCAAAGAATTAAATCCTGCTTTGGCGGACTCTCAATCTACGTCCATTCGGGAAATAGTGTCTCGCTAGATATCCAAAGGAGAGGAAAAAACTAATTTAGTTTAAGATCGCAATAGTTCAAAGCCCTGCACTGAGTGGTGGGTTTATAGATTTGCATATTCCCCCAAATGCCTAAATTGATCCCCTCTTGAAATCCTTTTGATGGTTTTGATGCAGACCTTACCATTCACCAATCTTAATTGCTTTCCTTGTTGTTATTCGTTTCGAATCTCGCCACTGGCCTTCTCATTGACAGTCATGATTGACTTGTCCATCTCACTGTAAAAAGGATCAAAGATGAAATTTCGAGAACGACACAGGTTCTCTGATTTCACTTGGTAAATTTATGATGAATTCATCAACGTCCATCACATAACCTATTCCCAACCCATCTGCTGTAAGACGGAGTGATGTATTACTAAATATTAACACGTCGTCACATCTAAGTTATTCTTTTGATGGTGATTAGGAGCAGGTGTCGGGGAGCAGCTTGACAAAACAGAGCCCAACGCTGTAGCTTCAAGTACATGATGGAAGCCTGTTAAAGTGATTTATGGGCTGGTGACCCCTATGTTTGCACAATACACATGTTCTTTACCGGATAATCTATATCAAAGCTGAATGGAGCCAAAGACATGAAAAGGGCACGAGTGTATCGGAACAACAGGTATTTAACATACAACTTTATTAAAATCTGGGTGGGTAGGCTACAATACACAGCCTTGATAACTGTAGACGGCTTAGGCAGATGGCATTGAAACCAGGCAGCAACCATGTGTTTAGAAGTTTTTCTGAGTGGTGACAAAAAGTTCTTATTACATTTCATCAGTGAACAAACTACTCCCTTCCAACATCTCTACCACCCCTTCTGAAATCCCTGAATCTGATTTATTAATTTCTAGATAGGCCTTGTGCAAACATTGAGAAGTTCTATGTAAACATCTTTAAATTAATAACTGAATATGTTCATTCAAAACCCGATATTACAAGCCCCTCACCTCTCGTTGCGTTTTAGCTTCCTCTTGACTGGAGCACTAGATTGCCGCAGCATAACTCTGTCAGGACTGATTTACCATTCTGGCGAAATTGCTCGTATCCTGCTGTGTTTACAGCAGCCACTTGCATTGTAGGTGAGCATTGTGGTATTCGTGTCACGCAGATGTCAACAAAACGGATTGTGCATCGATTCCATTGCGCAATCCCATCATTCAAATACAAGCCTGACGTTTTCTCAAAGGAAGCAAGCGAGCGGCGATGAGCGCTAGATCGTGTCATCCGAATTTGCTTGTCACTTCCTGTTCAGTGCCCAATGCTTAGCTGTGGTTTCAAAGCCCAGAGGGCCACTCATCAAAACCAGTCTCATCCACTGGCAGTGTTTCCGGCAGCTGTCACAGGGGCTTTTCCAATTCATCCCCTGTCACTTCCAGCTTTATGAAAACCTCCCGTTCTGGTCTGTAAGACAATCAGACAGCCGATCAGTGATTTGTTACTTCTGATGAGTTCCCCAGTGGTAGAACATTCCTAAACTTCAGTTCTCAAACACAAAGCAGGCGCTGAAAAAAACACGAGGTCAGGATGATAAATAATGATGCCATGGGCTTGTGCTCATTAATTATCATCGAAGCAATATTATTGTTCTTGTGTGAGTAGTCGCTGAATGCTTTTTGTTTAATTGGGTGGCAAGGCTTGAGGTGTTGGCTCTGAATATTTGGGGAGTGTATTTAGACTTTGGCTGATGAACTGAAGGCACCTCTCTCTTATTAATGGATTGTCTTTAGCACTGGTATAATGAGCAGGAGGGTGCCCAGAGATGTGCTGACATCAGCTGTAATTCAAACAGCATGGAAGGAAGGGAAAGCAGCCACACGCTCCTGAAGGGAGTTCAGTGAAAGTCTCAACAGGAGTACAGTTCAGCGTGAGGAGCAGGAAACTCGGGCAAGCTAAAATAAGGCTGATTGGCACTCCACCGCTCAGAACTTTTACATCAGTCGTGCATCTTCAGATAAATCCCCGGTTGCGCCATCAAAGGACTGATTTTGATGAAAAAATCAATCTTGCGCTCCCCTTCTACCCCTTACTCCAAGACAAATAAGGTTTCTATGGAGTAAAGGCATGGAAATTTGCAATTGGGACAATTAGCTGTGCTAATGAGGCTCTCCATTTGTTTGCTACTATGTTTGCATAATTTACAGGTCATTAATACTGCACTATGTGCATCAGATTGTGCAGCAAATGTGGCTCTTTGATGTCAGCGCCATGATAAAGTCTTGCCACTTGGCTTGTTTGGAATGGAAATTTCGAATTATCACGTTTCACACACTTGTTTTCCTGGCAGATGGTTGCAGTCACCGTATTGTTTAGTTCACAGTTGCATACATCTTGTTCCAAACTGCATGCAAACTTAATGAGTGTGATGCATTTGAGCGCGTGTAAATGCAGTACCGTCAATGTGGTTACTGATCCTAACCGCCTTGTTCGTTGAGTTAGTGGTCTCAGTGTGCAGTCTTAATTGCCAGACCGCTCTCAGTGCTGTACGCCAAAGAGACAGGCCTTTCCTGCCAGCTCATCACATCCTTCCGCCATTAAAAAAGGATGGCATTGGAGGTTCCACCGAACACACATGCATAGGAAAATATCCAGGAAGGAGAAGCAAAAGTCGTCAACTGATGTGATTCATGCGTTAGACCTCTGTGTCTGCCTGCCTCTCCAGGCTCCAATTTGCTAAGAAACACTTCCGCTCTCCTTCACACTAAAATCAGACCAATCAAAGCTTGTTTTATAATCAGACTCCTTCAGATTGACAGGCTTTGCCTTGCAATGTTGTGCTCTGAAAGGACTAATGTATTCCTTTAATGAGCCTTGACTAGCGTGCTCCCGTACTCCCAGGTGCTTACAGAGCACTTCGCTTGGATTGGACTGCTTGTTTAGCTACTCAGTTTTCTGCCCCCTGGGGTGACTGCCACGAGCCAGGGAATGGTGCCAGACCTCCGCCAGGTAGTCCTCGGAGAGAAGAGATTGAGACTTGGCGTCTGAGCCTTTCTGATAAAAAGGGGTTGGGGGAGGCTGGTATAATCTCTGAACTTATACATGAATACATTTCTGAAAAATACATTACTTAAACATAATGAATAGTCTAGTCAAAGGGGGTCTCACCCAGGGAGTATTTCAATGTAGAACCGCCACTGCAGATAACTTCCTTTAATCCAGTGCTTTAAAGACTACACAAATCCCTACAGCCTCATCCAATTCTTTTGGATCAAAGCACTTAAGGACCAGCAGTCCACCATCTTACAATTTAAGCATTTTCTCCATCATCATCCTCACTTTGTGTTAAATAAGGCATTTTTATTTGTTTTATATTATATTTTATGATTGTATTTTTATCAGAGTTGTGGCCTAGTGGTTATTGCGTGTGTTTAAACTACTATTTCAGTAGTTGTTGCCAATGCAAGTTTATATTTCACAATGTTTAATAACCATAAGTAGAAATGCATTTTCTGCTGAGCACAACTTTTAAAGTGAAATAATCATGCAAATGAATAATTTTACTAAGTCTTTCTCTGCCAGTGTTTTTATTTATTGTATGAGTTGCCAGCCACTGAAAGCGTTTATCATTTTCACAAAATGCTCATGGACCTCACAATATTTTGTGTTATGAATCTCTGAACATTCAGTTTGTCTAAAGAAAGAGCACACCCCCTCTGCTTTTAAACACAACACATTTTATTCTAGTTCCATGCATTATAGCAACACTTGATGGGTAATGTGGCTAACTTTAATTAAAAAGCTGAGAATATAATGTTTTAGTCAAGTATTAGGTCTGGATCAGATTCAAAACAATGATACAAACACAGATAGAGGGGATTGCTTTAGGTAGTTTGAATTAAAATGATGTTTAAAATTTTATCAATAGCTTCTTTAGCGATCAATAGCGATCCCTGCTTCTGCTTTGCCTGTGTTTGATCCGGATGTTCAGAACTCAGGCGACGCAGACTAGCGCCCCCTTCCATATAACAGTCAAATTGCAGAAAATACTATCAATGGAGGAGAAAGAGTTAATATAAAATATAATACATAAAATAACCAATAGTAGTCTTCTTTCAGTATTTTATTATGTTAGTATATTATATTATTAGAACCACTACAGGTACAGATTTTTTTTCTTCGCGTATATAAGTATATATACGCCTACTAACTACATCAATATATATAAACCTACTAACAAAAAATATATTTTTGGTTTCCGATCTGTTGTTTTGGCACCAGATATCTATGCTGGAAAACAGTATTATTACATTTTTGTGAGGTCAAATAAATATCTGCTCCTGTAATTTAGCGGTCTACTCTTTTGTTTTTATATTTTCCCCACACTGTATTGAATGGCATTGAGAATTCCTGCATTTGACATCAACATTACCTCCCTACCTCCCTTTCACCCCTCTCTTTACCTGCTAATCGGACCCCTTTCAGTCTGATGCGTGCCTCTGGGTCACTGCGTATTCAAATGTGCTGTCAGCATAAATCTTTCAGGAGCGGGAGCACAGATGCCATTGAATTTCTATTGAGAGTGTTGATTGTAAGTGAGCCAAGTGTCCACGGGGGATGACTCGCAGATGCATGCGTGCTTTCTCTCTGCCACCATCCATCTTAGCACCTGCAAGTTTCCATCCCATAATATTAGTGTTAAGCCAATCGGGTGATGTCCACACATGATATTCAGGTTCAACTCATCTTGCGAACAATTGAGCTCTTTGAAAGATGGAGGCATAGTCGTGTAAGACCAGATTGGGCAGCTTTAATTGGCTTCCGGCAGCTTGATTACCTGTCGCATCTTAATTAACCTGCCAGCTGGACTGGGCAGATGTAATCGCTCACAGATGTTGTACGAGCCCCAGTTGACACCAAAAACTGTCCCTACCTCGAAAGAAGAACAAACATATGGTGAAGAGCTTCGATTATATGAAGATAGGCGTTGTCAGTACAAGCCTACTATTGACGATCTGCAGCGGAGCAGGGACTCGTTTCAAGGCTATAAAAAGATGTAATTATTCAGGCATGATCCTGTTTCAGGGCTTTTGATGTTCTGGCAAGTCTGACACATCAGAGGCCGTGGAGGAGGTGTTGTCAGTGCCACAAAACAGCCATGTTGTTGATGTTCTTGAAAACAAACTTGACTGAAACATGCAGTCTGAGTAAAAGCAGAAATGCTTTCCTGTGTTTCTTGGTGTTTGGGAGCTGTAACTCACACAGGACGTTTTGAAGAGCTGAACATAAAGCAGAGTCCGGCGTTTGAGTCCTCGGTGTGGGATGCATTTTAATATGCTGTGGTGCCAAATTACAAAGGATGAGCCATACTGCGATGATTTATTTTTGGTAGTTCAAAGCTACCGGGTCCAAAAAAGGGGGACGGTTATAAAACATATTTTACTATTGGGCATGGCTTTCCCATCATCCTCCAGGTTTTTCAATAATCTTACTGTCAGGTGCTTCTTTCCCATAAGGAGGCCGAAGCTTTACTTTGTCTCAGCCAATTTTTTAAAGATCATACATGACTGAAAAGCAGTAGGAGCTCCTCCGAGAGCCTGTTAGCAAAGACCACTGGTCATGGTCCAGAGCTTTAGAGAAGTCCTTATGCTAAACCTCAGAAGAGCCTGGCCAATTACAGCGATCCCGTCCGGACATCAGTGGGTCGTACCTTTAGGTCGTCAAAGTGTATTAGCAGAACTATATCTGCATTTCTTTACCATTTTTGAAGCTCGTAAGTCTTTAACTAACAGAAGAAGCTGACTGCTTTTCTCATATCAGGTTTTTTCAGATTTTCCAGTCATTCTGCTTTCAGATTGGTCTTTTGTTCAGCATTTGCGCAGCAGTCTTCAATGACTCGTCTCTGGCAGAGCTCAAGAGCATATACAGTAATGAGGTTACCCTAAACATAATGGAGCAATATGATCTGGGCAAACTGTATTGTTTCGTTGGTTTATTAGGGTGGAATTTCTGGTGAGTTTTGCAGTTCTGAGTCTGAGAAAAGGAGTTGATTGGCAAATTGCTGATCTGGTGTGGCTGGGCTTGTTTCCTCTCATAAAGAGCAGTAATGAAAGTCATACCTAGCCCTAGTGTTTAATTGGCAGAGACCGAAGTGTCCCATTACACGGGTACACATAGCGTGCACAATTGCAAATCCTCCGTCTTATTGTAATCACTAATCTTTGGTTCTAATTTGGCAGCAGCAAGCTTAGTGAGGATAACTGTTGATGAACTGGTATTTCGGACCGAAAGCTGAACATAACCCGCAGCCACTTAGTCGAGTTAAAGGGGGATCTTATAAACAATAGCTAAACAAAGGAACACGATATTTGAGAACTGAAGGACGTTTGCTAAACTTTTCCCTACAAAACATCTCAGTGAGTGATTTGGAAAGAGTGTGTGCTTGTAATCTAAAATTCTAACAAGAAATTGTTGGATTTAATTACCCGCTGGGTAAATATATATAGCCTAACATTCGAGTAAAATATATCGATTTCACAAAAAGACAAAGACATACAGTATGTGTTATTTATGAAATATATATTTCTAATATGTTTCAACCTTTTTATATAATAAATCATTAGTGCATATGTACTTACGATACTAAAATATCAGAACGGTTGTGTATGTATGTGTAACTGTTCTGATATTATAGTAAAGAAAATTTGATTCTATATATATATATATACTGTATATATATATATGTGTCGACAACTCATATATTTATTTATATTATAAATGCCAGTAACACTTTATAATAACTTCACACTATGAGTGATTATTATGCATTAGTAAGCATTTATTTCATCCTTTATGAACCATTGTTCCAACATTATTATGCATTAGTGAACAATTCCCAAGTGCATCTATGAATGCCTTTTGAGCATATAAAATGTTTAAGAATTGTATTTTCATATGTTTTATTTAATTGTTGTTTTTAATTATTATGTTATTTACAAACTAGTTCTTTAGTTGTCAGTGTTTAATAAGACCATTTAGAGAGTCTAAGTAAATGATTAATAAATTATTTAAATTTACATTAATAAATTTACTTATTGTTTAGACACATGATAATAGGTGCTTTATGCTTTATTAACACATGTTCCTGCTGTAATTCATGATAAAGTCAGGTATTTACAAAGCATTTAGTAATTGAGAGTAGTTGTTTTTGTGAGCTCATCTAAAGTGAAGACTATTTAAAACTTGTAAAGCATTTATAAAGCAGATGTAAAGGCTTATTTATATTTTAAACAGAAGAGTTAAACACACACAACACAGAGGGTTACAGGACACAGACATATTATGTCAAGATGTAAAAAATGTAATCGTACAACTGTACACTAAGAAAGAAAGAAAGAAAAAAAAGTGTTCAGTTGTTTGTTTATTTGTTCTGTTAATAACTGACCATTTAAATCTCCTTTTTATAAGCATTTAAATATGTCCAAAATATCTACAAATATCTAGATATGTGTAGTTTAGGCTTTAAAAATGAAAATTAAGAAATGCATTTATGTTGGATTTAAAGTAAAGTTTTAAAAACATATAAATAGATATAAAGTTGCATCACTGAACCATTCAGTTTAACTAAAAGCAAAAAAAAAAAAAAAAGGAGGACGTGAGGAGCTTTCATGTTTTTTCAAAGTGCATCACTTCCTGCGAGTTGACATCATTTCTTCACACTGCTCTTTCTGCGTCTCTGTCTGCGTGCGGGATGGGGTCCTGTGGGAAGGTGTTGGACAGGTCAAGATGAGAAGCTCCGTTGGGACACCAGAGCTGATGAGAACCAGGTGGCTTCAGACAAACATTTTCATCCTGCATGTCAAGGCCACCAGGGCACTCACACTCAGGGCACAGGGTGCACATCTGGGAAATAAACTAGAGCAGGATGGGGCATTTTACGTGTGTCTTATTTCTACATGAAGAAACGAGATGTCTTGTCCTAGATCTTAAATAAATGTGCATTTCAGGATATTTGTCGCTAGATCTCATTTGACATGAGCTGCATGAAACTTTAATGTCTGCTTAATGTCTAATCGTGCGGGGATTCTTGCCACATGCAGTTGTTGCAGATCTCTTGGCACGAAACAATACTGAAATAACTGCATGGAAGCTCACATTGTTTTTGCTTTCTCATTCTGGAGCCAAAAAAATAACTGTGCCTCTAAATCTGGGTAACATGGACCCCTAGAGCAGCAGTAAAGATGGAAAATAATGCTGTAGACTAATACCACAGCAGTTAATTAAGCAAATGTGCTTGTGCAATGCAGCCAAAGGCCTGCTGAAGCTCCATGTTTAATGTTATACAGACCCAGCGTGCCTCACAAAGCATGTTGAGAAAGGGCTTATTTGGTTTGGTAATTGTTGAATACATCTTTGCAGCATATTTGTGGCTCTCAAGCTGTCTTCTTTCTACTTATTCTTTTTTTCCCCTCCCTCTGTCTACTTTTTTAAGCCGCATTTCTTTAAAATGCATGGCAAATTATGTCCGACTTGACATTGAAAACATTGTCTCTCATGAATTTCATATTTTGTTGCAGATGCCTTTGGAAGCCTGACGATATATATATATATTTTTTCCCATTTTTTTTGTTATAAGGCTTCAATCATTCATATCTAAGGACCTCTGAGAAAAGCATATCCTCAGAACCAGTGGGCCGGGGATACTGCAGCTTTCTGTCATGCCCTCAGAAGCGCACCGTGGATCACTTTTTTATATTAAATGTTTAAAGCAAGGCATGCTGATTGAATCAATATGAAATTGACCAGTCACAGATGGTGGAGCTGATATTAAACTGGGCAGAACCTCCCCTAATCCAGTATGTGTGTCCCTTTTCTTTTCCCTCATGAGAGTATAAAAGCATCTCCGCAGTAGATAAATCTGCAGCCAAAGGCAGGCCACTTTCATCTTGTTCCTCATTGCCAAAGTAATGTTTGGCATTGCAAAGCCACCGTGCAAATTGGTCTGCATAAGGTGCAACAGTGCCATGCTGCAGATACAAGACATCTCAAATCAACATCTTTAAGAGTAGTTCATTTGAGGATTTCCTATTGTACACTGTCAGTATATAATAGCAACTTATTTCTTGAAATGGCACATGCAAGTCTATTAAGTTTGACATACCAGCTTCTATGAAAATCAGTGCCACAGACAGTTATTGTACTTTAAAATGTGTGTTTTGTGTTGGAATGTGTTTTTTTGACTGTACCTACTGCTAGTTTACCCAATAATATTTCAACACCCTGGGATGCCAGTTGCTGGAAAACACAGCGTATTGCAGCAATGGAAGGAGTGTAGATTCTACCTGACCTAAAAACCTTGTCATTCATCTAAAAAGCTTTGTGACCAGAGGAATGTTAAAACTGATTATCAACTTACGGTTTAAGACAGATCGTCTTCCATTGTCCGTTACACTTATTCCTGTTCCGTGTCCTCAATCTGGCAACCCGCAAGAGCATATAGGCTAATCGAACTTGTTGTTCAGAAATTAACAATTGCAATTAAAAAAGTATTATCGCTTCAGATGTTGCGAACAATAGCCAGAACCTTAACCCTCCCTTTTTAATATCCTTTGTCATAAAGTGGGCATTTTCATGGGCCCCAAGTTCAGCAGAACACATCACAGAAGGCTTTCAAAATCACACATAATAAAGACGCTGGAGTTGAGATGCAGCATTGCCAGAAGTGTTAGAAAAAGCTCTTTCCAGCCAGCCTGAACTGAACACACAGTTTCAGATGACATCTGACAAGAGCAACGCTATTTTAGGCGTCTGAGCCTTTTTTGGCCTTTGGAGCCCTGCTGAGCTCAGACTATGGCATTCTGTCAAGCGTTAGTATTATCATCTGCTCGGAGCCACAATCAGCAGTGTTAGCTTTCACAGCGAGACTGATCCCATCACACACAGTATCATGTAGAAATGTGGATGCATAGGACATACGGCTGACAGATGTCTGGATTTCTATCAGGTGTTGGGTAGTAATGTGCAGAAATTAGGCTTAATACCCATGAACACTGAATTTTACTGACAGACACTGTATAATGTGTAATTGAAGTCACATGTTCCACAGTGTTCAGCAGAATTTGTTACATGGTCATCAGATACATAAGAAAGAGTTTGCGTGTTTATTTTTTACTAGTCGTCTTTAGTTGTATTAATATAATAGAAGACTAAAACACCCCTATTATGGGTTATGAAAGGGTTTTGGGAGTCCCAAACTACAGGCTGACATACATGCAAGGTCAAAAAAACACTTTCAGTTCTTTATAATATGCATTTGTGTTTACTTTATATGTTCAACGACTCCCAAATGATTCGTTCAACAGTTAATTTTTACAAACACCTGTGATTGGTCGATTTTTCGTTTAAAGCAGTGTTTGGCTCATTCTAATGCTCCAAAAGCGGCACCTAGTGGCAAACAAAGATTTAGCATTTTCATTCAGACCAAAAAAGACCAAGAAGTAGGCGGGCAATATGCTAACCTTTCATGATAACATTTGGGGCTCCTTTTGAGAGACAATAACTTTATACACGGTGCACTTTCTGATTTAAATACAGTATGTATGCGTGTATATATATATATATATATATAAAATTAAACAAAAAAAATTCTATATATAAATACATACATATATATTTAATTTTATAATGATAGAGGTGTGTGTATATAAAGGTCGATGAAGGATAACAGAGTTTGGAGTCTCTCACACACTTGTGCGTCAGTCTAACCACAGTGGCTGGGAGCTTTCCTGTGCACTTCAAACGAGAACTTAGGAAAAAAATCACAGGAGGTGTTTATGTGTGTTACGCCAAGCAGCTGTGCTATACACAAGTATCACCTATAGAAATAAAAGAGATGCAGCGATTCATTTGGACAGAGAAGCTCTGTTATTTAGACTGTAACAGTTCTTTTTAGGGTCAAACAAGTGTGGGCAGGTTTCAATATATATTTTTTAAATGTAAATTTTGTTTTCTTTCAACTATTGTAGGGACCATATAAAATGTGATTGGCTCTTTTAACTTTTAGACAGAAGTTTAACTGCCACACTGAGTATTCAAATTTCTCCCAAAATATCCTCCCCTCACGATATCTCTTTTATGGTTAATTTGTTTAAAGGATTTGAGATTGAGTTTAATAAAGCTTTGTTCCAGACACAGTTCCTAAGTTTTGACGCTGAAGATAAATCAAGATCTCTGGGTTTCATTACAGTTGTGCCATGATATCCTCACCTGCAGGGTCTGATCTATGGAGAAGCCCAGATCTGACTCCATGCGTAACCATGGGTTCAGTGCTCCCATGTGTTTCTTTGTGGGTGTCTTATTGCCTGAGGGACGCTTGTTGCTCATTGTAAGCCTCTGTTGTTCAGTGAATCAAAGGAATTAACTAGAGCGCTCTGTCTTTTTGGTATTGTCCTTAGAGACTCAAATCACTGGATGTGCTTGTGTTTCTTTAAAACACGTCTAGACCCAGGGCCTGAGTTAGCACACAACTACAGATCTCGATCAGCTCTTGAGTTATCAGGGGCCAGAGGTTACCCTGATTTCACACCCTCGCACGGCTCACTAACCCCAGCTATTGATTCCCGGATGCCTGCGGGTCAGGATCCCAGATAGCTTCATGCCACACTAACCCCACCTTCCACTGCTGTTAAGTCAAACCAGCTTTTACTGTCCATTAGGGATTGAAGAAGTTAGGATAAGAGTTGCGAGCAGACTACGTGCCTATAGGCAGGAGACCAGGGCGCCATCATCTCCAACCAACTCAACCACAGAACAACCTTCCAGCTGTCTGGAATGTAAACACCTTGACTGCTTTATGCTGCGGGAAATGTTGTCTGAAACCGAAAGCTGAAGCGTCCCTTTGTTTTCGAATTGTGCTGATTTTGTTGTGCAAGGTGTTTCGTTTCAGTCCCAGACACTGATAGCATCATCTGGAGCCGTTCCAGCTCCAATCTCCAACTCTTTGCGTATCTTGAAAATGTTGCGGGTGAACCCTCTTTTTCTGCCACTTCTCTTTCCTCGACCCTTTAATGTGTCCAGAGAAAGACTAATGACTGGGCCTTTATGTACAATCGCCATCATTTACCAAAGTCATATCCACTGGGGATGCTGCCTCGTGGAATGCTGTGCTATTCTTACCGGTGCCATCCATCAAACGGCTTGGCAGCTTTTGGCTTATTGCTCTCCACATTACTCTGGGACTACAGGGTCTTTGGGAAAGGCTAAATGACAGGAGCAGAAGCTCTGACTGGGGCTTCAGGTCTCAGTGCTCATGGGGAAGCCCTTGGAATGTGGGCTTTAATGGCTTAAGAGGCACTTCGCTGAGGTCTGAACGACTTTTGCTGAACAGGTTAAGTGGAAATGTCGCCACCAACCAGTACTAGGGCACTGCTCACACGTTCACTTGAGGTCTGTGTTTTACCCACACACACTCACACGCACACACACCAGAGCTCGTTAAAATGTTTGTCCGGAGCTCTTAGCAGGGGTGCTTTCCTCTGGCCTGTGGCGCCGCAGCTACAAAAACCTCCTGCTTCTGCATTCAAGCGGCCCTGCGCCACAGCGTTGACCTGGTCGAGGTCACCAGACGCCACAGTGAATTGTGGGTGGTGTTAATCTTTACCAAGCCTTTTGTTTTAATCAGTTTCTGTCTTTCATATAAATACACTTTAAATTGTCAAAAAAACAAACCATATGGATGCATTTTACTTACATTATTGCTATTTTATTTCAGTTACACAGTGCAAGTTTTTATTTATTTTTTTGTTTGTTTTTCAATTTTTTATGTTTCTTTATGAAGTTTGACATGCTCTATATGAAAATCACATGTATATCACTTTTTGTGCTGTACTGTACGTTGAAATGTGACTTGAATAAATGTTCCAGAAAGTACTAATAAAAAAAAAAAAAATTAAATTAAATGTTACATGGACTTCTAGAATGTTCTAGAATATCTTGTTTAAATGACAGTTACGTTGTGTAATTGAAATTATTTATATATTAATTAAAAATAAGTATTTGCAGAGAACCACATGTGATAAAGAAATAAAATAGATATCATACCCATTATAATTCATGGTCATACTTTTACTAATTTATGACCACATTTTATAAACGTGTTCCATTATTATTGTTAAATCACAACTAAGTTATACTGTTTTTTCCCCTCATTTTAATCTAAATAAATCATATGGAACAAGTTAGCACATTTATTTTTTTTTAAAGAGGATATTCACAATGTGTCATACAGTAGATACCCTGACTAGCTCACTTGCGAGAGCTATATTTTGCACAAATGCCATGTAATATATTTTTTAAATAATAATATTCTTTTTTTTCATATTTTTATGTTTCTAAAACATTATTGCATTAAGTAGTAGTTTCTACTCATCATGTTTTCATCATTAGTATTTGATAATTAAAGTTCTCCTATTATGGGTAATAAAATGTTCAAATTTTTGTCCAACAACAATTTCACATGTATGCAAGCTCAAAAACACTTTTATTGTCTTATAATATGCATGTATTTTTAACTTACTTGCTCAATGACTCGCACACGATTTGTATAATGATTAATTTTTCCAAACCCCTCCTTTGTGGGACACTAATCTGCGGTGATTGGTCTCCTTTTTATCTCATCATGCCTGATGCCTGTGTTTGTGTGCTGCTTTGTGTACAGCGTTACCCTGGAAACCAATATTTTTACTGCTCGAAAAGTGAACTTGCATTTTACAATGCGAAAAGACCAATAAGTGGGTGAGCAATATGTTAATGGTTCATGTCGTCGTCAGCATGAAACGGTTTGAGATTCATTTTCAAAATGACTCGTTTCAATGATCAGAGTCGACTCTTTCTTTTGAGAGACAATACCTTCATACATGACCCACTTTCAGATTTAAAACTTTAGAGGATGTTTTCATTCATTTAGAGAGCTGTGTTACACACTGAAAGCTCATTTTCAAAAAATCCATAGTAGGTGCTCTTTAAAAATCGCTTAAGTTTACATTTTGTATTGTTTTCAAATACAAAATTGTATTGTTGTTGTTGATTAATGACAGTATATTGTCATTTTTGTCTGTATATTGTCTGCCCATGGACGGAATCTCATATGCTATGTTTTAGAAGATGCTATAAATCCCATTGCAGTAATGGGAAACCCTCAGCACCTGCACACTCCACCGAACTGCACCACCCACCGCTGGAAACCTGTTGCCCAGTGCCACGCTGCACCCGTGCAGAACCAGCTGGACTCTATAGCCACAGGCACAGCTGCAGTGCTGGAGTTCAACTAACGGGGCGCAGATTTATTTATTTCAATTTCCAGTAAAAGCCTTTTGCGCTGTTTTGCTTGGCACCCCCAGCTCTCAGGTTTGCATCCAGGCCTGATTACTCATCATCTGGAGCAGGAACCGACCTGTGGATGTCTATTCTAGGAGAGGAGTGCGGACAGACTTGACGGGGTGTGTGATTGATGGGGTGGAGAGAACTGGACAATGGAGGCGGTGGTAAGCTTGAAGTTTCATCTGTGGCCGGGAGGTGTTGAAAGACTCTCCAGGATAATGGCAGCGCCACGGACGGCTGCTTGACCCCCCACGCCCACAGCCAACCCGTATTTTTCTTAAATTGTTCTGCTCCATAAAATAATCAGCCCACTATCAGGGTCTGTAATTTGGCTAATGTGTAGCTCAGGGGCAGAGGTTACCTCACAACCAAGAGGTTAAATCAATAGCATGTATTTGGTGTTATCGGTAGGGAAATTGTTATAGAAATAGTAGAAATTGTCGAAACGCTGGGTACTATGCATACTTTCAAACACACACAAATGAATGTGTCATACAGAAGGCACCTTAGAGCACAAATCATCCCAATCATTGGACACCCACTGACTCTAATCTCGCTCCTAATGAGACAGGGCAGAATGGCTCAATTTTCCAATGGCCTGGAAAGCCTCAGAAAATGAGCCGAGTGTTTCCTTGGCACAGACTCTCATTATGTCTGCTCGGAGAGAGAGCAAGAGGACAGTAATGTAAAAGAGCCAGTGACAGCCCAACAGCGAGCCTGTTAGCATGCTGGTATTTTAATCACATCCTGTCATGCTTCATTTCTCCTTGAATATAATGTCCCCAACAAAAAAACAGACACACTTTCATAATTGATATGGCCGTAAGCATAAGGGGGCTATAATCAGCACATTGTCCACTTTAGCCATATTCAGACATGGCCTTATTAGTGCGGTCTGTGGCTATAGAGAAACATAAGGGCAGAGGGAAGTCTTTTCATCAAAACCGGCCTAAACGAGCCGTCGAACATCCGGATGTTGCTTCTTAACGTAAGGAGCTCTGATTTGGAGAGCGCGTCTAATAATGTTTGTATATTTTGGATTTTCATTTTAAGCCTAGTGAACTGCTGACTTCTAAACATTCAAAAATGCATTATCATGTGTTTGGCAACTGGTTTGCATGGAGCACGAGTTGATTTAATGGTCTGGAGATTGTTTAATAAACCTCAGCCTCATGCTGCCGAGTTTCTGCAGGACTGTTGTGCATTAGGCACAAAGGGAAAGCTTTGCTTTATGCCACCACATGCTAAAGGTCATGATATACAAAGCACAAACAGACCTCCTTGAGAGTGACACGCAATTAATATCCATGCAATACGTGTTAAATGTCCTGTTTAAATAAGCATGCATTCATTTAGCATTACGTGCTAATCGCTAATTCTGCAGATTCACAATCCTGTGGAGGCATCTGAACTGCTGCATGAATGAAAAGGACTGAGATGGCTCCAGCCAGGACAGAAGGATGAGGGATGGATGAATCTTTGGACTTTTGAGGAATTAGCAGTGTTAATCCTTTGGTCTGGCTAAATCTGCAGTCTCTGTGGCACCGCTAGGAGTCATTACACATCGTCTCCCGTCTTCCAGCCCGAGCTTAGTTTTGTGAATTGATCAAGAGTAACCATTGACATCCACTCATTCTCAACTTTAAAAAAGAAAGGTTGTCGAAATGCATGCACAATGGTAGCACTGTGGCTTTAGGGGTTGCAACATGAGAAATGTCCTAGAATATAAATTTGGTTATCATGCAGTAGCTTGAAATGCATCAAAATCTGGTACCACCACAGTAGCTTTGCCTTTTTTTTTTTATTATTATTTTTTTTTTATAGTTAAGTATAATCTAAAGTAGTAGATTATGCATCTGTATGACTTGTTTCTGGGGTTAGCACTGTGCTGCAGTAGTATTTCCATTTTATTTGCCTTTCTTATGTTTTGTTGCTCATCTTGGTTAGTTATTGGGTTTCAAAGCAACCAAACTGCTTTGTGGTTTTCAAAGAACTGAGTAAAATGAGCAGTGATAGTGGAGGACGTTTTGAGAAGCCGTTGTACATCTGTCTGTCAGATGGCTGTGAGCTATGAGAAAGTCTCCTCCATCCAGATTCATCACATTTAAAGGTGGACATTATTTACAGCACAGACAAAGTCTCTCTTAAATCTCTGCATTAGTTCTGCTGAGACTCCCTTAAACATTGGGTTTACTTCTGAAAATGCTTATTAATTACAAAATGCAGCAGAAAAAGTTATTCAATTCCACCATATCTAAAATTTTATCATTCTGGTTTTGTCAAACGTCCTTAAGTCTTGTGAGGGCGTTAGAGATTTCCCTTCATCCTCACAGCAGAAAATAATTCCCAGTTTTATCCTCTCGGATATCCAATATAGCCTTCAGAAATTATTGAAAATAAATTGAGGGTTTATGGTTGTTTTTAGGATATGGAGCTCATCAGAAGGCCGGAAGAAGTGCACCCTGCTGGGTTTGCATAAGAGAAGGAGTTGCTTAACACTAAGCAGATGCCGAAATCCATATCTTGGAAAAGTGCAACCATGTGATGAGGATGAGGGACAAGGGGGAGCAGGAAGGGTCATTTCAAAGTAGCGTTAATATACAGTAAGGGAAGGAGGGTTGAGCTGGCATAATGGATGCCTCAAGGAGATCCAACATGATAAAGAGCGCTGTGATCAGGTCTTCAGCATGACAGAACTCTTCTCAGCTGGAAAGCAAGGTGGTGGAAACCATTATAATGCTCTTAAAGCGTCTCCGACCGCGGTTAGTGTAGCGCGCCGGGATTAAAGGATTCTGTGCTGTTGTGATAAAGTTGAAGGCTAAGTGCATCGGGCAGAGCTCTGATTTGGGGGGCCATTATGGGTGCGATTCCCTTACGGAGCTATCTTTAACCGATTACGGGTGTCAAAAACATTTGAGCCAAGGAGATTTCACCACTCACATGGAGTCTCCACATCTTGCAGCGATCTGCAGTTTTATTTGTGCCCCTGTTATCATGTATGCCCTTGTACATCAGACTGGAATAAAAGAGCTAGCGAAAGCGAAGGTTAGTAGCCAAGTAGATTGCGGTTTAAACAGCACCTATTGTTCCCATAAGAGTTTTATCCACTGGTGATGAGGAACACATGGCCTAGAGGCGACACGGCGCAACTTACATGGATCAGCTTCATTATACCAGCCATGCGGCTTTAGCTCAAACAAGAGAGAATGTGTCTTTTCCTATGCTTACCTCACAGATTTATTAGCCAGCTAGCCTATAATTTCCTATAAATATGTCCAGTCTTCTGGGGGAAAAACAAGAGTCATTTTGGACTATTATGATTCGTGTAAGTCCTAATGGTTAGCATTGATGTTTGGGCAGGCTTATGCATTACTGTTTGTCTCCAGCAACAAGAAAACGATCTCTCTCATTGACCACATCAATGAACCACCGCAGCGCATAATCCCTTCATACATCTTGCGCGTTTCATTATCATTTCAAAGGTGTTTGAAAAATTACGCCTCCAGCCCAATCCTGCCGCCAAGTGGGAGCGGAGTTAAATGATCCGGCGACCTCAATTACCGCAGAGTTAAGCAGCTGATATTGTAATTATTGGCTGCCAAACAAAATCCCATATGCGCTCATGCGCAGGTTGGCTCAGCAGCAATAAGGCACCAACCGGGAGGGCAGAGAGCAGACCTGGAGAGTTTATTTATATCATCAGTTCAATTACCCCTGGTGAATCAGAGCCTCCAACAAATGGTTAGCGCGGCCATAAAAAAAACAAAAACAAACGTATTCATGCATGTGAATTAAAAATGAACCGAAAAGGACTCAAAGGGAAACGAGATGCTCTATAAAAATTGGTATCAAACTTCAAGTTTTGTTCTTTTATTTATAAGCGTCAGCTGCTTCACATTTCCTAAATTGAATGGCTTGAACACATGAGTATCTGAAATTAAAAACAGACAGATATTTCTCTGGGTGGAGCACTGGTATCCTTTAGGAGACAATCGAAAAGAGGATCTCAAGGTCTCTGTGTCTGTTTCGAATCTGCCACAGTTAACTTGCTGGAAAGTGTTCTTAACAAATTTTGTGTTGTGAGAGCACTACAAAGACAAAACCAACCATCGCCTGACTAAAGCAAACTTCCTGATTATGTTTCTGCTTGTGAGAGTGTCACACAGAGACGATGTGCTCGTAATGGCCCAACTTGCTTTGTTTGTTACGTAATGCAGGATATTCTTAGGTAGGGGTAGGAATCATAAAGAATTGAACAGTTCTGGTTTGAATAACAATATCATTTCCTCAATGAATCTTTTAGCACCTCTAAGGAAAGAATTTATGGAAAAAGCAATGCAGTTTCATTGCCAAATGATGAGGTACATTTGCATAAATGCAATCCAATAATTGGCCCTAAGTACAGCAATAATACTAAACAAACAAAAAAGTGGTGACACACATCTTTCTTCTAAAGTAACTAATCATGGCCCCAAGGAGTTGTGTAAGTGCAAACCAGACAATGGGGTTTTATGCAAGTGCTTTTTTTTAATTGCATAACTTCACTGATGTGGCAATATGATTAAAAACGTTGCCCAACGTTAACTATTTATTGTTTTGTTGGTGGTCTTGATGAAAGCATTTGAAAATAGTGTTGTTTTTGAGGCTTGCAACTTAAGAACAGGAAGAACTTCCAGTGGATTGGTTTAATTACATTCATCCGTCACTCAGATCAAGGGAAGAGACGGTTGACTCATATTAGAGTTCAAGTTTTTTCACAAGTAAATGGGACTTTGCTTTATTTTGCATGAGTACAGTAGCTATTGAGCGGTAGGGTTTGGGGGAAATGGTCAAGCGGCGAGAAATCCTCTTGGCTGAAATAGACATGAGCTTGCAGTGATGTGGTTAAGGGGGGGACAAAGAGAGAAAGCCCCTCTCTTTTTTCAATTTGGTCATCAGACATGGGTACGCTCGGGTTTCTGCCTGTCTGTCATTTCTTTAAGTGCAAACAGATCCTTGTTTGGCTTCCAGAAAGGACCAAGACGACAATACTGATTCCAGGGACTCTGCAAGGGTCCTCTCTTTAGCGATTAGTCGCCTCAGATTGAATGGGGGTGTGTGGGCAGTTGTACGTGTGTGAGGTTTGGACTGCTGGGAGATTTGTCTTGGATGAAATTTAAATTAAATGAGGCGTTTAAATGACTTTGTTAGCAAAACTCTGCAAAGCCATCTGGCAAAGGGCACCGGGCCCTGGAGGCAGTACTGAGGAGGCTTGTCCCGCTGCCTCAGTGGAGATTCAGAGAAATGTCTAGACGCACTAAAATCACTGTACTTGTATGCTAAAAGAAAAACTTGTAAAGTCTTAGGAACTGGCTTATGATCATACTCAGCGTGGCACAGACTGTATGTGAGTTAATGCTGTTGTACAGAGAGCGGATTTGTTGTCATGTGCTCGGCCAAACTTTTTTTTGGCTCTTTCATCATTGTCATTGACTGTAGTAGACTAGACTGGAAGCGATGATGAGAAGCAGCGGGAATGCGATCAAGATTGCCTGTGAGCCATTTGGTGACATGTAAAATTGGGAAATTTAAATTCACATACAGAAAGGAATGATTATAGCAGTTGTCAGGGAAGGGTTGTTAACCTTGAGGGTTACTAGTCTGATGTAGCAGGGAAGTTTATGGATGGCCAGGTGAAGCCCCAGAGCTCTTCAGCTGGAAGACAAAAACTGTGACCTGTGAAAACAGCAGGAGGTGGATGCTGGTGTCGTGATCATGGATAACCTTGACTTTTGACTTCAGCCACCAAGAGTGCTGAGAGCTCATTTTTGCAGCTGCTGCATTTCCCATTTCTGACCAAAGTGCTCAGAATTTAATCTGTAGAGTTTAGCTCCGTCCGTTCCAAGGACATTGTAACTTAAGAAATGTTACTACTTCATTTTGCTTTTTATTTTGTGCTTTCTTTTTATTTTCTTTATATTGAAATTGTTTATTTTTATGTTGTTTGTTTGTGTTCTTACTTTTTTGTCTTCAACTGTTTATTCATGGTAACAGTCTCTTAAATTGATCAATCCTTGCACAAACACTTTTCAATAAACCTGGCCTTTGATCTCACACTTGCGCATATTTCATTCACCCTAACACACACACACATGCTCACATATTCCCTGTGCCCTTACATTATGCACACACACAAACACTCCTCCCACCTCTGTCATTATTTATCCCCACACACCTTTACAAACACACCAAATTGCCCTCAGGTTCATTATTCAAATACAATAGTGGCCTTCTGCAGCTCGATTGCAGGTGAGCGAGTCTGTTCCCTGAGCGCTCGCAGCTCAATTCCCTGAGCGGTGTAATCACTGGCCCTTGCTCCCACCTCTGTATACGTCTGGCCCCGGAGCTATGATCAACTTAATTCCCATATTCGCTTACCGTGAGAAAGCTTATATAAAAGCTCACGCTCGTAGCGGTCAAAGCACAGAAGCACCCGCAGCATGCCCAGATGGAGCCGCTATAAAATGCAGTACGAGGTGGGCCGCGTGAACATGGCGGCATGAGGGACACTTGTTGTGGAGTTCCTGCGGTCCGTCGCGGAAAGCAGAATATGTAGGAGCTAATGGGGTCTAAGGAAGGTGGAAATGTGGCCTGAGGGGCTTGAGGGGCCCTGATTTATGATCCAGCACATAAAATGCTCAGTAATGCCACGCCACAGCTGAACTCAATTTCAGCCCGGGCTCGGGTGTTAACAAGGGTAGACAAGCTATTTAGCAGAGGTTTAACACCACCATGGGCTGTTGTTCTTACAGTAATCTGCATAGGCCGTTCCAGAGTATCCCAGCGCACCTGGTCGAGATTGTCACGGGGCGCGCAAGTTCGAACGGGGGCGAAGTGTCAAAGTCATCGACTCAAGCGAATCGCCTCGACTTCCTTCTTAACCCCAATCCCCTCCCAGCCAGGCCATGTGTAGGCCCTCAGGGGAACCATATCTTTAACTCTGGAAGGGATGCTGATGTTTATTTAAATACGGCCTCATCAGTGCGCCTTAATAAATCAACCTGCCTTCATGATGTCATAATCAGTGAGATCATCCTCTATAGAGGTGAAATACGCCATCTATGGAACATTTCACAGGGGGGCTTGACTTACGGCCCTCGGGAGCCACACACACCGATCAAACCGGATAATGGGGAAAAATAAACCACTGCAGTCAGATGCCATATTAACCAGCCGCAGAGCATGGAAGGGCACAGGCTGTGTGGGCAAGGCCTGCATGTGACCTCATTGTGCCAGCATATTCCCATAATCCAATGATTTCCACTTTCCAAAAGCGTTGTTTTTCAACTCTAAATGACCATTTATTTTTCTCTGAATGATTAGAGCTCAATTTCTTGCTCATCAGAGCTGTAATGGAAGGAGGACAAGAGGAACTGGGCCTCAGCGTCTGAGGCTCTGGCTGAAGCTCAAGATTCACAAGGGAAATAATCATCGCACGGCCTCATATTTGATCAGCGCTAAAGGGCCCAAGGTTTCATGTGTAATTTCTTACGGTTTATACATTTAACAGCTGGAAGGCTCATGGGTAGGATCTAACTATCCTTTAGACTTCACATTCTTGGCTTGCAGAGAGACAGAAACCGAAGCCCGCCCGTTATTGTTGGAATGTGTAGCATTGAAAAGCGATAGCGCTGGCCCTTGAGTGACGCTTGGAAAACAAACAATTACCAATGAGCGACGGGTGATAGCGTATCTCCGGGACTGGAGAGACAAGAGCTAACAGCCGGTTTAAGAGGAAGCCAGGCTGGCAGCGCAGGAAATGTTGTGTTTATGCAGAAGGTGTTTTAGCTAAATTAGGGGGTAGTTACAGCAGACTCTTCAGGATAGCAGTTACAGCACAGTAATTGTCAGTGATACAGTACTCTCAAAGATACACGTGTGTGTGTTATCTACCCCTAAAAAGTGTATTTTAGTACATATTAGGTACTAATGTGCACACTTCAGAGGTTCAGAGTTGTCCCTTTGAGAGAAAGGCCCCAGTAAAAGCTTTGTTGTATGTTTGTACATGAGTATTTACATTTTATAGATGCTTTTATTCAAAGCAACTTACGAATGAGGACAATAGAAACAATCAAAACCAATATGAAAGCAATAATATGCTAAAGCTGTGATAACTATCGGTTAGTCTAATGCAGTACACAAAGTAAATCAAAAGAATAGAAGCAGATAGAATAGAAAAATAACAGAGAGCGGTAATAGGGCCTTTCACACCGCAGGAACTATTTCTTAGTGCCCGAATTGTACTACCCACTTTTTAGCTTTTTCACACTGCAAGAACATTGAATGATTTTAGTTCCAGGAGCTATGCTTGGATGAATTAAATTGGCTCCTACTTCAGAGTAGGGTCTAAAGAAGCAGCAGGAACTATCAGTGACGTAAGTGTACACTCATTGGCTAAACGCATACGAAAACGCCCTCACCCTTCATGATTTAAAACATTCAACTGTGTAGACATCGTATAAACTTATTCTTTTATAAATGGCCTTTACCTGAAGACTTTGTCTACGGTGTTTTACTTTGATTCCCTTGTTGAGCATTGCGTGCAAATGACGTTGCTGTCGACCAGTTTACGTCACTTCTTAATGCCACTGTTGGTGCCAATGCAACTCTTCAAACGGTACTGGGAAAGAGTGCGCAAAATCATCCCAGTACTTTAGTACTTTTAGTTCTGTAACTAAAGCGGTGCGAAAGGCCCTAAAAATAGCAGAAAAGAATAATAAGAAAAAGAGAATGCTAGTATTAGATGGCCAAGTAGATATATACTAATAGATAAAAAACTAAATACAAAAACAGGCTTTGGAGAAAAAATAAATGCGCTGTTTTTGTGTGCATTTGTAATTAAAATATACACTAAACACTAAATAATTAAACTTGTCTTATTTTTATATATTTTTTATTTTTTTAGTAGATTAATTTTATTTATTTATTTATTTTTTTTAAATTTACCTGTCATTATTTAATGTATAAAATGTGCACAACTCACAAGTCAGATTTAAAGCCCAAATAGTCAGTGGCAGGGAGTGAATGCCATGGCTAAAGGTGAATTTGAAGTGTATGAGCGAGGTGGCATCGAGCCATAGTAGAGATGTTTGGTGTCACAGAACATCTAGCTATGAAAAGAGCGGCCGGCATGTGGCGGCGTAGCTGATTTGATTAGGAAGTCGGATAAACAGAGCTTCGACACTAATCTCAGGAAGCAGTTTACACACAGCGGCCGGCAACTGAGGCAGCTCACTGCCTCCATAATGACAACGCTATTGACAAAAGCCATTTCTGTCACCCATTCCCCCAATGCGCGTTTGTCCTGCTGTGAATCAAATGAGAGTTCTTCCAATGGCGCACGGCCATCTCGGGTTAGTTCTTTCATGAAATGGCTGTCTTATAATGGCCCGTGGCGTTTCACATGGGCAGCCCGTGCTAAAGACGCCGCTGTGTAGGTGGGCAGCAATCTGTTCCCCCCCGCTGGTTTCTTGTTTTTTGTGGCCGATAGTGAACAGAGCTGGATCTTTGTTTATCAGCAAATTGGTGGAAAAATGAGAGGGAACGCTTTATGCTCATCCTCCACTGCCAGGACAAATGAAGCACAGACAGTTGAGTAACAGAATGTAAATACTGTATAAAACTCCATCTCTCTTTAAACTGCAGCATCTGCATAATCGTCCACCTCTTGATTTGATTTCAGTCAGTTTGGTTGTTTCTCATGCGGGCATTTCTATTTAGAAAAGTGTTTTCTTTTGTTTGCCTCCACATTAACACATTTTCTGCTATAGAGAAACACTACTGTATTGACATACACTATATTACATTTTGAGTTATTATATTTACTTATTTATCAGTATTGATCACTATTGGTTATTGAATCGTTCTTCTTTCCTCTGTTGACCATCCTTTTCTGATCATGTTAAGTTAATATTGGTCAATCCTGTGTAACACTTTAATATAGGGACCAATTCTCACTGTTATCGAGTTCCATAAAAAAAATGTTAAACTTTATTTAAAGGTCCAATTCTTAGTATAATTTAACTACGACTTCGCCCCAATAAACTCCTAGTTTGCTTCTTATTAATAGTTAGTAAGTTTCTTGTAAAGTTTAGTAGAGTTAAAGGATCTAAACCTGGGTTATGCAGAATTAAGCATTAATATATGCTTTATATGTACTAATAACTGCCAATATGTGTAATATGCATGTACTAGTTAACAGTGAGAATTGAACCCTAAACTAAAGTGATACCTCATCTATTTATTGTTCATTGACCAAAACATGAAATTGATTATTGACCTGTTGATATCCGGCAGAGTTGTAATTACTACATCGGTATGTTTTTCCCATCTGCAGCAGCCAGTGCTGAATATCCTGTTTTTTTCTTAGATTCTGTGGTTAGGAAAACAGTCCCAGCAACTCTCCCTGTAGATACCAACTGCCACTGTCTGGCTGAACCTTCAGTGTGTTAATGTGGTCACATCTAAGCTCGTGGGTAAAGGTAGAGGCTTCCAAGGCTTACAGCCATACAGCCTCCTACATCTCTCCACCAGAGATTAATTTATTGATTGTTTGGTTCAAATGTGGAGAGAAGCCTGGGGGCTCCATCTTGTGGTCAGGGATGCATCTGCATCTTTTGTTCTCTTTCTCTCTCTTCCTCTCTCTCTGTCTATTCCACTCGCCTTCCTCTCTGTTCCCTGTCTTTCATTGTTCTCACACACACTCTCATGTTGCTACAAATGAGCCGGAGAGTAATAACAGATGCATACAGAGATACATTCAGATCAAGACCAATGTAATTCTGACGTGTAAAACTAAACCCTTAAGAAAAAGTAAACTGGAAATGATTCAACATTAAGCAGGTTAATTAAGCACTTAAGTCACGATCTGGTTCTTTTCACCCACTTCAGTGATTATTCATTTAGGAAAACCTTTGTTTATCCTTATCTGCTGGGTGGCCTTTGTTGGAAAGCGGAACAATATTTTTTAACATGTTAAAAGAAACTCGTGCTGATTGAGGCCCCGCGGGGCCCGGCCTCATGTACTAACCTTCAAGTTGTTCTCCCTACCTCTCTTCCTCTCTATGGACGCAATTACACTTTTCTCAGGTTGGGTTACATGTTAATTAGCGTGCTATGTTGACCTTCTGAGACTCTATATGTTGAGTAATTACAGAGCATGAAAACCTATTTTGACAATGTCGCTCCGCTTTTTTCCCTCCCAGATTTGTCTCCAGATTTCTGTGAAACATGGAGGTTTTTGCATGGCGCCCACAGTCTCATGCTTGCCCTCATAACCTCTCAGAAATATTCCACCCTTTTCCACTTCCACGTTTCCCATTATTAGATTTAGAATAAAACCTCCTGGGCCCAATAGACTTAACAGCCCCCATTTATACCACATAATCATTCAGTCCAGCCTGCAGCTACAATTGGCCGGGCACATGATTTGGGATGTTGTGTTACTGAGTATGTGTATTCTGTGCATTTCTGTAATTGAATATTGCTGGATGTCATCCTTCTGTATATATTGATGCAGCCCCCAGTATGTCACAGGTGTGCGGTCACGCCTCACGATCGAACGCTCCAGATCCACCAATCAGCTGCAAGGAATTACGCTGCAACGAGCTCTTGCATTCATCATCCGTCTTTGCAGACAATGCGGAGGATGGCAGGTTGAGCTTGGCCAGATATGGTCGACTAAACCAGTTTTGCCTCTAATTCAATTAGCTGGACATTAGCCCTTTACCCACACTAACTGGATTACTCTCATTTTAAAGAGCTTAGGCTTATTAGCTCGCCGAAAAGCCAGCAGCCACCCCTGCTATCTATTCAGCTTCCTACCGAACACATTTTGGAAAGCTGACAAGCAAATCTGATCTGATTCCTTTGTTTTGAGGTTACTTGAGGGAGGTTTGAGCTTAAGGATTAGAGTTTTGGATTTTTGTTTGTTGTTCTGTGTGCTTCTGCTGTAGTTGCCTTTAGAGAACACTGGCTTGCTTTGATTTACACCTTCGTTCTGAGATTTTTTTACCCCCCCGGAATGGATGAACGAACAGATGGACATTTAGAGTGATTTATGGATAGAGAGATTGATGAATAGGTAGATATTCGGATATGTGTAGGTGAATGGATGGTTGGATGGATGGGTGGAAACATGGACAGATGGATGAATACACAGATAAAATCGAGAGTTAGAACAGAATAGAAAGATACAGATACTTAGCAGATTTGATGGATGGATTGATGATGGGTAGAGAGAGACATAGATGGTGAAATAGACAGGATGCATGAATTGATGGATATGTGAAGCAATAGATGAGTAGATAAATGGATGGACGAATGGATAGATTGATAATGGTTAGGTGGGTGAATGGATGGAGTGGAAGGACAGATGGAGGATGGATGATGAATATATGGGAACATTGGGTAAGAGTACATATGTTAACAGAATAGAGAGGTAGACAGTTAGATAGCAGGATGGATGGATAAATGGAAATGGATGATGTATAGAGAAATGGATGGATGGAGGGATAAAGAGATAAACAGGTAGATAAATGGATAAACATATGGATGAATGAATGAAGAGATAGACAGGTAGATAAATAGATAGATAGATAGATAGATAGATAGATAGATAGATAGATAGATAGATAGATAGATAGATGGATGGATAGATGGATATAGAGTTAGATATATAGAGTTAGATATATAGATGGATGTAGAGTTAGATATATAGATAGATGTAGAGTTAGATATATAGATGGATGTAGAGTTAGATATATAGATGGATGTAGAGTTAGATAGATGGATGTAGATATATATATAAACTATATAGTTATATTTTTTGATTGCAATTTTATTAATTTATTTTTATTATGTCAATCACATTATTTTGATTATACTGACTTATTTTTATGTGTTTGTGGATGAGAGCAGGCATATTTCATATAGTATTAAATTTCACTTAAGGTTTTTAACCCTTCGCTGTTGCTGGAAAAATTGAGATGCATCGAGAATCGCTTTGGAATCAGATTCTAAACCGAATCTTGAGGTGCGTGAAGATCCCCACCTCTAGTCCTGAAACAAACCAACACCTCTAGTGAAGCCATTTCATTTCTCTCATGCATTGTTTGGTGCATGAAACACATGAAAAAACACACACTGGTAAACCAGGCAAAGCACACACCAGTCTCGTCACAAACACATGACGGATCTCCTGCAGCGGTCAGGTGTGTTTTTCTATGCATGCATGTTGAATGACCTCATATGCAGAGCGGCAGGTGAGGAATGTTTTTCCGCTATCAGAATACAACAGCGTTCTGACCTTACACTGACCTCAGTCTTTAAGTGACCACTAACTCTGAATAGGATTAATAAGAGTTCAAATCCAAGGTCAAGTAAAACAAAAAAGCTGTTGCTTTAAGCATTAAATATACATTAAAATAGCAATAATTAAACACAATAACATTATCAAGTATATTTATGATGACCATGCTGGTGCACAAAATGAATTCAGAGTAATGAATGCAGAGCAGAGTCCATTTAATTAGAGGTCAGGCATCGCAGGTATTAGTTTCCATACTAGTATATCACAAGATTGTCTTCATTCTGTTTGTCTTTCAGTTACCTCAGTATCTGTCGTCTTTGTGTCCTGTATCTGTGTCTTGCGTGTGTAATCTGTCTGCAGTTTGTTTGTTTTCCCTCATTAATTCTTCTATGTATATTTGTTAGTTAGGATATGCGTTATGTCCCTGTGGGGCCACCAGGGGGCGTTTGCCTGTTTGGGGCCACAGTGTTGGCATGACAGGAGTTGAATCTCAGTATATGTGATTGTTTGCAAAGCATATCATATTTTTATATTGTAAATTATTATTTGTGCAGATTTATGTAGTTTTGTAAATGTTTTCAGTTTTTTTTAAATAAGCAGATGCATTTTAGTATTATTTTAGCAGTGTTATTTTATTATTATTTTAGTATTATTTTAGCAGTGTTATTTTATTATTATCAATACTATATAATAGGCCTACTGTAGTATTTATTCATATTTTAATTAACTTTTATTTTTTTAATTAGTTTTTAATGTAATTTATTTTTATATTTTCTGTTTAATTGGCTTGTATTTTTAATAGTTACTTTTAAGTAATTTAATTAATTTTTTTTTTTTTTTCCTGTATAGCCTTTATTTCAGTTTTACATTTTTAGAAATTTTTGTAATTTTATTTTCAACATTTTTTTTAGGGCAACATTTCCAAGTTACTTTTAAATTTTTCACCTAGTATTTATGTATAATATTTAATTTTACCTTTATTTTAGTTAACAGAATTGTTTTTTCTAAATAGTTTTAGATCACAATAACAACACAAGCAATGTGTTCCCCGAGGTGTTTTAAAACAGTCGTTTCTTGCATACTGAGTTAGGAATTTGTATAAGCTTTTTTCATATTCATCATCCTTCCGACCAAAATGAATGCAAAAATCCAGAAAATCAAACCTGCTCCGAATATTTTTATGACGGACAGAAGTTTTGTAACACTGATTAATACAACATGAGGTCGTATTGAAAAAAAATAATAATAATAATTATGTGCGAAAATGGCTTTAAAGCTCTACTTTTATGCACATTTATGATCTTAAAAATTTGTTAGCGCTTGTCAAATCATCTGATCTTACTGCCAATCCTGTTATTACATAGAATTCATAAATTCTTTGATTTAGGTTAGCCTTTTGTTAATTGTTTCTCTCTGAGGATTCACTGGTTTGTATCTGGACAAGCATAATGATGCAGTAGTTGACTAGTTGTTCAGACAGGTTAATATTAGACATCTCTAGTTTGGTACACTTCTGTCTTTTACTTCACATGTAATATTGTGATGGTTGTTGTAGTAGTTAAAAACCTCGTATCTTCCTCACTGTGTGATCTTTAAGCCATCTTTATTCATGTGAGCGTTGCTGAACTGTACCCAGAATGCACTGCGAGAGCTGCATGATTGCTCCCAGCATGCTCGCCGGTGTGCACGCAATAACGCCGCCGCTTTCTGCCTTCCTGTGTGTCTGACGTCTCTCTCTCGGCACTGCCGTCTGTCTTTAAGCTGGCCATCGCCGAGCCGACGCTTCCGGAGCATCAGCGCGTGGGCGGGGCCAACTCGACATGGGCATGGCCAGCGGGACCCTGGGCGGAGTCTTGGAGGAAGCTCTTACGCGATTCGCCGCGATGCAGAGACAGACCGAGGAGCGCTTTCGCGTGTGGATGGACAGACTGACCCGCCTGCATTCGGACGATGACCTTTCATCCAGCGAAAATCAAGAGGGGCGGAGCCATGTTAGCTCCTTCCTGCCATCGTCGGAGTCGCAGGAAACGCTGGCGGCCTATCAGATGGCTCGACTCAGCGCCATCACGGTGCCACCGCCTCAGACTGCCGGCATCAACGGAAGCGCAGAGCCACCTGAACCGAACGTTTGAGGGACATTAACACTACACGACTGTGCCGACTCGATTCGACCGCTGAAGTGGAGGCTTAGGACAGTGCACAAACTTTCTCTTTCTCTCTGACTGAATTCATCTTCATTATGGCTTCAACATCTGTCTCTTTCTCTATATTAAAGGATCCGCTTTCTTGCAAATTAAACATTTACTCATCCTAATGTCTTTCTGAACCCATTTAGCTTTTTTGCATGTAACACAAAATTTACTTTTTGGGTAATATTTTTACATATTATATATTTTATATTATTTACATAAGATTTAATCAAAATAAAACAAGATTAAATGGTTAATTTTTCTTTTGTTTTATGAAACAAAAAAAACAATTCCCTTGTTCTATAAATGAATAAAAAAATATATTAATTTTATTATAAAAAATATGAAAAATATTTAATAAAGATTTAGTTTCAGTATAATTTCAGAAGATGCTAATTCTAGTTATATGCAAAATTTTTGTTTTGAGAAATTAACAGACCCAGTTAAAAAGAGAGAAGGCCAGGATATTCTAAAATTAATATTTGGCGTATGGTTAAATAATATAATATGGGTTTGGAACCACATGAGGATGCATAAATAAAAACAGAAATTTCTTTAACTTCATCTGTCTGTCTTTTTATTAACATTTTTCGTTGTTTTATATTGGCATCTCAGGGCCGCCCTCCACACTCAGTGCCTTCGCAATCTCATTTCTTTGGGAAAGCCAGTTTCTTCCACTCACCTGGAGATGAATCATTTAAAAGAATCATTTGTCTTGTCCCTTGACCTTTTTCATGACGTTATTTCCACAAGAGACTTCTGAAGTGTTGCATCGACTGCCATGTGTCTTTTTGTCTTCATCTGGGCCAGCATGTCTACCAAAGATCTCTTGTTTGCATTGTGGGTTGGTTTAGTTTCTTATTTAATCGCTTCTTCAAAAGCGGAATATGCATGATATAAGCTGACAACCGAGAGCTGTAATGTAATGACAGCCTGTACATAGGTTTTCACGCTAAATACTAACTTCACATCAAACACTGATAGAAACAGTCTGTGATGCACATGCAATAAACTTCTACTGGACACGATGTCTAAAGCAAGAGATACCGATCACTTTTTTTGGCTATATTATGTATCTGTGGAAGGGTGAGTTCCATAAAAACATGTCGGAGTCGTATTTTACCCCAAAGTTAATGTTTACATAAAAACAGCAAATCCTAAATTTAGATACGATAAGTTTTATTGCTATTCGAAATAATTTTATGCACATGCATGTTTTTTTTTTTTACTTTGAGTTATTATATTGTGGTTTCTATCCCATAATACAATCGTTTAAAAAAATATAATAATAATAATAAATTAAATGCAGCACAACAAATGCTCATAGTTTAATTTGAGTATTGTATGAATTTAAAAAAAAATATATATATATAATTATTTTTTTTTTTTTTTTTTTTTTCTTTTTGTTTACGTTACTACAATGAGATTTTGTTTTTCTCAGCATTTGCTAAAATCACAGTTTCAAAAATATTCATATGTATGTAAATAGGCTTAATTATATTGCCAAATATAATTTCATGTCATTTCTGTTTGATTTTAGGGTGAAATATGAGCTGGCCCGATTTCTTGAGATTCGCCCGTCATGTGCTTCCTCCACACTAACACAAACACTCATAGTCGAGGTTTACTGTAGTTACGGACTCACAGGAGGACTTGAAAGCTGTTTGCTGTACTGCTTTACTGTATAGAGTATCTGAAGGAGATTGTTTACGTTTTTATGTCTTTTTGTGTAATAATAACCAGGCTGCCTAAGTTTAGTGTCATAATGTTTTAGATGGAGGACAGAATTTCCTTCCTTCCTTAGAAACCAAGAAATGAGTAAACAGAGATAGACGTCCTTTTATTTGTTCCAAATATGTTTTCTTTATTTTTAATGTCTTATACTACTGCCTCACTAAGCGTAAAAGTGTGCCAGGCGACGTTCAGTTGTGTTTTCATATCTATGTAACACATTATTGACGTGTGATATCTGCTCTGTCGTTATCTGGTAAATAAATATACAGGTATTTTACCAGTATTCATCTGTTTTGCCTGACTTTCATAGCTGTCTATTATATGTATGACACTTTTTTTGAAATCACTGAACATTTTACCTTTTTATTATTTAATACATCCTATGGAAACATTGTATAAAGGAAAACAAATTGGGTAGTACTTGTTAACTATTACAACTTTTCCCTCAATAAATTTGTCGCTTATTAATAGTTAGGTATTGGGTAGAACTTGGGATGTAGAATAAGGGCATGCACAATAAGAAATTAATATGTGCTTAATTAGCACATATAATTAGCTAATATTCTAATAATTTGCATGGTGCAAGAGTAAAATAGTGTTTGTGCCTTGGTAGTCTTAAAACTATTAATAATAGAGAGGCGCACATTGGTGGATAAAATAAGGTCCTTACACATTTTTACTGTTGAATATCCTTTCTTTTAGAAAATGTTGCATTATGGGGGGAAGGGGTATTCTAAACACCTTTTTTCAGTAAAGAAAGGACATTATTAATAGATAATTTTATCAGTATTCACTCAAAAACTGAGCTTGGATCAATTCAGTTCAAAAAAGAAATAGAAAAGAAGCTGATGGAAAAGATTGAATCCAATGTTTGGTTGTTATAAAGCCTGAAGAGAGTCATTTTTGACTGATTGCCTCCCAAAAAGTGCAAAATTTTAATGTATTTTTAAGGGTAAAAATATTTGAGCGAAGTCAGTTTTAGTCCAAAGAAATAACATTAATGGACTAGCTCACCAAAAGCTCTCTCTCAAGTGCTTTCCAATCATGTATGAGTTTGTTCTGTTAAACACAAAAGACAGCGCTTTCTGATGGATGTTGGTAACCAAACGGTTTGCGGTAGCTGTTAACATCTACAGTTTGGAAAATAGCCAGTGACGACCGTCAGCAATCTTTAAAATATCTTGTTCAGCATTAGGGTTAATGCTGTATTGCTTGCAAAATGTCTGTTGTGCAATTAATGTAAATGCTGAGGCAGTCTGTGGCTGGCAGCAGTGTGCTACCAATACACTATAATTCACCCAAAAGATGATTCTGTCGTCATTTACGTGCCCTCAGATTTCAGTTTCAAACCTGTATGAATTTCTTTGTTTTGCTAAACACAAAGGAAGAAAGTTTGGATCCAGGCTGTTTTAGGGTCACCATTGACTTCCACAGTAGGAAAAAATACAATGGAAGTCAATGGTGACCAAAACAGCCTGCTTACAATGTTTTCAAAATATTTTCCTTTGTGTTTGCCAGAACAAAGAAATTCATACAGGTTTGGAAAATACTCAAGGGCGAGTAAATGACAGCGTTTTCAATTTTGGGTGAACTATTCCTTTTAAACCTTAAAGCGAAACACTGTCACTTTAAACCTTTAATCCAGCTGTTTGAAATCTAGATAGATTTTCAAAAGGAGCTGATTAGGCTAATAATTGCATGTCAGAGCAGAGTTGTGCAGGTACAGCTCTTCTGAACGGCGTGTGTGTGTGTTGCAGTGGGTCCTGCAGTGGTTGGACACTATGATATTTCAGACACTCACTCCGAACAGGAACAGCAGTCGCTCTCAGGTTCGTTTCTACTGTAGTTTGACCTCTCTCAATGGCTGCATCTTAACTTAACTGTTTTGTCTTAAGATTCACACCAGTAGTTTTTTTTCCCTAAGGCTTGTTTATAAAAAAGAGTTAAACATCATGATTGAAAAATAAACTAATCCTGGCTTAGGCTAAGCCCTGTCTGTGGAACCGGGTCTTAGTGTGGGTTTTGTGATGCAGCCATGTCCTCATTGACTTAACTCACATTTACTGAGATGAACGTGTTCACAGGACATTTCGTGTGCAGTAGTGAAAACCAGACAGTTTGTCGGGTGCTGTGTGATTTCGTTGCAGGAATGTTGAGGCTGTAGGTTCTCAGTAGTTTTGCTGAATGTAGTGTGTTGTTTGTGTAGGTGCAGTAGAAGTCCAGCCCTCTCAGGTGAGTCTGGCGTCCACAGACAGTGAAGTGGAGATCGTTGGAGTTCAGGAGAACGCCAGGTGAGTCAAACTAGCTAATCAATAAACATGAACCTCATATTTTGGTTCTAAACGATAATTTTCCAAATTGGAATTGATTAATAAATTATTGACTGATTGCAGCTCATAGATCTAGATATATAGATATAATGTGTGTCCCTCGTTAATGTACACACAGCACCCCAGAATTGTTGACATTTTTGCAGATTAAAAAAAAACTGAAATATCACATGGTCCTAAGTATTCAAATATGCATTCATCTTTCCCTCGATCGCCCTGTCCCTGCAGCTGAAAAACACCACAGCATGATGCTGCCGCCACCATGCTTCACTGTTGGGACTGTATTGGACAGGTGATGAGCAGTGCCTGGTGTTCTCCACACATACCGCTTAGA
>JAUCNO010000152.1:17157877-17187328 GCA_032353835.1 Enteromius viviparus
GCCATAATGTTAAGAGAGAGGTTAAGGTACAACTTAAGAACTACGTAGCGATAAGAAGCTTTCGAGAAACCGGGCCCTGGTCTGTACTTAAATGATCCAACAACGCTTTCACGTTTGCAGCCAGAGAGTGATTCGTTGCTGGTTCTGTGCCACCTGCCAGAGCGTAATATTTACATCCACTTTTCTCCGTTTAAGAGATAGATTTCAGCAGAGAAACCGCAATCATAACTTCTAATAACCAAAGGGAAGCAGAGGATCTACTGGCTGGTGATTCACGCAGAATGAGACGGGAGAGAGAGACAGAGCAAGCGGCCTGGGTCCAATGAAAAGCTCCCATACTCAGTGTAATTAAGAACTACTGTCATCCTTAAGGCCAATTACACTATACAGTCCTTCAGGGCCAGAAATCCATAGTGTTTTAATTTGCCTCCATTTTTAAAAGTGGCCATAAAGCAGAGCGCAGGCTCCAGCCATCAGCGAGAGATAGGGTCGCCCATCACGGCCGTAAGCGGGGCTGTAAAAGAGTGAAATACGAGGCTGCAACGGGGTCACTATTTATTATGCACATTTCTATATATCTTTATCGAATAAGTGTTACGCGAATTGCCATTCCGGTGGGAAAAGGAAAGAGTGCATGCTTTACAGTAGATGCAGCTCGTCACCGCTTGAATGGATATGGACTTAAAGACGTCTCGGGTTTCATAAAACAAAATGCTTATGGAGTGCCCCATGGGGTCTGCCACTTTCTCAGTGTTCTGGCTGTGTCTTTAATGAAAGAAATCAGAAATGTGCATCTCATAACCCATGTGAGCGGCATCCGACCCGGCCAGCTTGCTGTCTTTACCTGTCAGCTCTGAGAGTCACAGTTACGGCCTGATTCCTCGTGACACCCAGATGAAAAACAAATATGCCTCCAGACTCCGAATGCTCAAGCCAAAGGGTGTTTTTTATTACTCTCCTTTTGTTTAAAAGGGATGGTTTTACTTCAGAACACTCGCCCGCCATGCTTAACAGGCTTCTAACACACGCATTTTAACTGGTCATCCCTGAGGCAGTCGGGGTCAGATGTGATATGAAAGCGTCGCGGTTGGCCCCAGTTATAGGTGCTTGCTAAATGAATAATGTAATGTAATATATCTGGCGAAAGTAGCTGGAGGGTTTTAATAACCTTTCACCTGATCAGGTGCTCATGTTCGACTCTTCTGTGCTCGTCTGAGGTCGATCTGTCGGCAAGACTTAACAGAAGCATGTAGGAACCCACTGACAGGCATCAGGGCCTCTGTGGGAATCTCGAACTCTAGATTCAATTTGGCATGCAGATAACAGCCCTGCCAAGAGCAAGAGTGAAAGCAAGACAGCGCTTGAAAGATACTGAGAGAGACACGGGCGTGGTGGGAGACGTATCAACGGTCCAGTCGCCCAGCTGGGCTGCGGTTTGTGCTCGATAAGCTAGATGGAAGGAGACAGATGTCTGTTTTGACTTTACTTTTAAATATATGAAAGTAATAAGGAAGGAATAGCTCATGTGGATCTGGATCCGTGCATCACGAGACCTGTTGAAGTTAGACTTGTGTGATATACTGTATCAACAAGCGGTCCAATCCAGACGGAGATAAGATTTCTCAGAGGGCTGAGTTAGCCCAAACATAGTAAGTAGTTTGCTCTGTAATTTATACAGAGGTTTCGGGAAGGAAAAAAATGCCATGTTTGATTTTAGAAAAGATTAACATTAACAAAGTGCTGTGAAACACAAATTTACTTGACCTCCTCAGGGGCCTGTCTGACAGTAGATCTAGTGTGAGAGGGAGTACACGTAAAATGCGTATTATAATGTGTTTAATTTTTGGATTTATTTTCTGTTCAAATGTTTGGGGTGGTTTCAGTTAATAAAATTTAACTTTTATTCAGCAAATACAAATTAAATTGATTAAATGCAAAATTAAAAACATTTAGAATTTCACAAAAGATTTTTATTTTAAATAAATGCTGTTTTTTTGTTGTTTTTTTATCAAGTCATCATATTAGAATAATTTCATGTGGATGATCACTGAAGACCAGCTGGTGCATGACTATATTTTAAAATTAATTTAAAAAATAAATATTTAAAAAAATGTGTTATTGTTTTATTTGTATTTAATCCTCAAAAAAGTTGCCAAAATATAATATAACATCATATAATATAATATAATTATATAATATAATCTGAAACTAATTTAATTACGAAGTGAAAGGTCTTATTTAATTATTAATTTGATAGTTTATTTATAGTTCAGTGTAGTCTATGTCTCTTGTGGCCCATTTTGGTTAGCTCTCGCTGTATGTTTGCAGAGAGAACAGTATGCTTTGTTCAGAAGGATCTAGGTGTGCTTAATAACAATTAATACTAACTACATTAACATGCTCTGTCATTTAAAATGATCCAGACTCAGCAGCATTAAAATAAGGAATGCTGCAAATGTACCTGCGAAACTTTTCTGTGTCTGTGTGTGAGTGAAAGTTATTGCTGAATGAGACTCTGTCTCAGACAACCAGCCTTATTTGAGTTACTGGAAAGTGATGTTTAAGTTTATGCTACTTCTTTGACAATCACTCTTTTCCTTTGTGGTTTAAACAGAGCGAGAAAACAACAAAAGTGCAGCATTCCATTTTTCAGTGGAGAGATAAGTGACATTCGTAAAGCGTGATAAGAAAGAGAATTGACCGACATTCCCTCAATGACTTTTGCTGTGTTTGTAAGGCAGGGGTGTATTAATATTCTTCAAACATTTTTTCCTCCTGACCTTATATATCACACTGTTTGGAAAAGGAGTGGATGGACGGATTTGTTCTAAACCACTAACCCCTAAGCAGTTAACAGATTTTGATGAGATGCACTAAGCAGTTGTTACAGATTCAAGTCTGAAAATCTCCCATTGATTTATATTGACAAAATATTGAGCTTTTGATATGTGACAGATGCGTGTATTGAACTATTATCGGTCTTCTCTGCCTTGCATACGTTTAACCGTTTATCGCTTTTTCTTGTGTGCATTCGATTGAAAACAAGATGTTTGTTGAGAGGCATAACGGCAGCATTTCATGAAGTATGTAGCGTTTGGCTTTGTCTGACCTTTTTGTGTGTGTGTGTGTGTGTGTGTGTGTGTGTGTGTTTAAGGATAGATCCTCCTTGCAGCTCGGCTCTCATATCCTTGCGTGTTGCTGAGCGTTTATCTGTAATATGTTTTGGCGTTGCCAGGTTGTCTGGACATGGGAGCCGTAATGGAATCAAAGGGAGATTTATGGCAGGCATCCTGACAGTCAGAGAGAGCAGGGCCAAAGCCAAATGAAATTAATGAAATTTGCAAGCAGATTGCTAGAGGAGGGGGACTGATGCAGTTCGCGTCCTTTAACAAACACTGTTTGGTGTATTTCTGCTTTGAATTGGTATCTTTTACATTAAAGCATTTATTCTAGCATGTGTTAAGATGCCAAATTTGACACTAATGAGACACTAGTAGCAGTGCATACCCAGACTGAGTTCAGTTTATTCCATTAAAACGAGTAGAATTAAGTAGTTGACACAGTATATGTTTATACAGTATATAGTTAATTTTATTTATTTAATTGCAGAAGCGCATAACAATCATGTTCCTTTGTGCGTTCCAAATAATCTCTATCAAACTGCCGTTGGGTGATTTTGATTAGGTAAAAAAAAACTAAAAGCCACAGCTAACCAACACAATAAAATGCAATAAAAACATGATAACATAATAAAAAACATATTTTTTAATATTTAGAATAAACTGAGTAATCTGTTTTTTCAAAGAAACTCTTCACATGTAGATATGTTTAGCTATTTAATAAAAAATCGGTTTGTATTCGAGTTAAATTATATATTTTTTATAAAAAGTGTTTTGAAAAATAGACTTAATTCAGTTTATATTCTCTAAAAAAAACAAGCATTTGTATGTGATGTTATGTATGTGTACAGTATGTCAACACCTGTATAATGTATATAAAACAAGACAAAATATTAATTAAGAAAATAATTTTACAGTGTACACAAAGAGCTTGTATTCATTCTGAAGTCACACAGATTGTTTCATTATCCATGTGTAATTAATATACAGTCATAGCGGATGAAATATGTACACTGCTATATCTTTCCTGCCAGCATAATCCTCATATCTCATAAACTTCTATTGTCTCTTTATAGTTTCAAGTAATTCTTCATTAGAAATCATCTCATTCAACCCAAAGCCCACGGGACTGTTTTTTCCTTCTTCTTCTGACATGGAGTTTCTCTCTGTCGCTCCTCGGCGAGAGCACCGCCGAGACTGATTGTGTTTCATAAGTGCTATTATTTGGCTGGGACAATTTGCCTTTTTGTACAAATAATGAAAAAGGTTCCACTGAGTAAACAAAGCAATAAAACATTTATTAGCAGTGGAAGTGCTGTAAAGCTCTGTGCTGCGCTCGCGGCTCGCCGAGGACGGTGCTTCACCGTTCATGAAGAATTAAAAGGCCAAGAGATGTTGCCTCTGTGCTCAACAGCGTCTCTGCACTTTATCTGTTTCGCATTTAGACCATCAGCATCAACATTCGCTCTTGTCCAGCGTGATGATGGTGTAAACAGCCGCCCTATTTTCCCACTTTGTGGTATACAATCATGGCATGTTATGAGTTTTTACTCGGCATATGTTGGCCCTCCTGCATAGCTCGATACACAAAATAACATGATGTTCACATCAAGCCAGCCAAGAATCAAGAAAAAAAGCAATGCAGGATTATGGAACATGTCAAAAACCATCAGGAACGGTTCGATGAAATACCATAGCCTCTTATTGCAAAGCATAACATAGTTATTAAGAATTTTGCCATAATAAAACTTGATTGGTTCGAGGGAAAAGAAAAAAAAAACAAGTATCCAGTTTTGGTGGGGGGCTGAAGGAGGGGAGAGCCCAATAACTACAGTTTTTAATGCTCCTAAGAGGAAATTGCTGGCAGCCTTGTGCTTGATACATCATTATGTCCCACGCACGAGCTCTGGCAGGATTCCTCGCCGCGTTTGGACCCGCGCCTGATTGTTTATCAGTGAAATTGGTTGTAGCAAGGTCAGGTGGGTTAACCCACGTGGTGGTCTGTTCGTGTTACTGTATGTGTAGCAGGCATGACTCCAAAGCAGACGCTTTGATTAGCTGAGCAGATATTCCATATCTCATTTGTTTCCTTCTTGGCCCGTAATTGCATTCTGGTTTTCAAATTATGTTTTGCCAGCGTGAGTCCACAAACAAACAAGCCTAATAAAGTTAAGCACAACCATTGTGACATGTCAAAAATCATTTGGCTCATAAGCGAGCATTAAAAAACGCCAGGCATTAATTTTGATGTAGAGCCGCTTTTGTCTGTTTTCTTTCTCGGGTTACTCAAAGTGCATATGATTGCTTCATTTTCTGCAGGATTGTGGGACGTACCGCTATGAGACCTTTCATTACAAAGTACTGCTTTAGAAATGTTTTTCATTAGACGCACACACAGACAGAGTGATAAAAGGCCAGACGAATAAAGGTGGATGTGACATTTATGGTCAGTAGAACAATTTGGTCTCAGACTTCAAAGTCCCAGCGAACCGTCCATCTTCCTCAAGACGCGAAATGTGAAGTGGCTTCAAACAAATCCTAATATCTCTCTCTCTCTCTCTCTCCAGGGACCTGAGCGAGAATCTGATTCAGGCTATTCCTCGTAAGGCTTTCCGAGGGATCACCGCCGTCAAGAACCTGTAAGTGTTCCTCCCTCATCTCTTCGCTGGCATTCGTTTGCATGAAGCCAAAAGCGCCGTCGGTAAGCTCTACTTTCCTCTGAAGTAGCGAGGCGTGGTGCGGTGCTCCGTCAAACTGCAAACGAGGCCGTCGTCCGCTGCATTTAACGAGTCTTGGGTCTTATTTCAAAGACAGATAACTGAAATGAAAGATAATAATCTCTCTGGCTGGAAGACGAAAATGTTCAAAAGCAATGTGCTAGGTGGCCTACATGTACGCCCCTCGAATCATTTGTCATAACAGTTAATAAGCTTAGCGCTGATGAAAATTCAATTAATCAGTATGGTTCAATAAGATGGATATCTTCAGGATATTGCCAGTGAGTAATGTTCCACAGCCATTTGCAATTACAGTAATGGCTTCTGATAAATCTCTGCAACAGTTTCAGAAGCCGATCTCGCTACTGTGGAGTACGACAGAGGGGTTCGTTCGTAGTGATTTTTATTGAATAAATAGGATTTTTTAAAAGCATAAATATCCTACAAATAAAAAAAAATACAAATTCACCCGAATCCTTTAGGAACAGAGCAAGCACAGGGAGCTGGAAGCTCTTAACTTGTACATGACAATAAACACGGCCCTGGACGATTTCAGCAATTATATCTGCCCTCTAATGAATAAAGGACGCCAAGTTGAGGTCATCATTAATGGGACGCTTTGTTTGGAGTCAGAGATCGGTTGTTAGTATGAGTTCCCAGGCTCGAGCATGTGTGAAGTTCTGGGCAGTTTCATGGCAGTATCTGATACAGTCTTTGTTACAAAGACCGTTTTCAGATGAAATCTTTCCCACCCCGGGTTGAGAACCGCGGGGCTCGTCACACTCGATATCTCTGAGAGGTATGGAAATATAGTTGGGTATTGTTTGAAGATATAGTCGTGCTTTTCAGCCGGAAAAAAGAAAGGGAAAAGTGTGAAGAGGTGGGAGAGTTTGAGAGGCTCAATTATATATACTGTAGCAGTAGTGCGCACTAACCGAGTAGTCATTTAACAGATATTTGTATCAAGGCAGGGTGGTCTCTTGGTTCACTGTATTTCAGAATGGCACGTGTGCTTGAATGTTGACTACCACCTGCCCTGGTCAGATTGAGTTAACTAAATGTCAATACTAACTCTGACCTCAATGACCCCTGCAAAATGAGTCCCTGCCTGCAGGAGTGTCACCAATCATCTGCGTTGGTCAGTGATGCTCTGCAAACATGTAATATGTTATACAGAATAGTCCTGGGGTAACATTGCATATACAGCAATATGTGTCCAATAGATGACCTCATGGTAGTTCACTGATTGTAAAATTCACACTGTAATATTTATGCAATCAAATATTTTTATTTTAATATTTTTAAAGTACTTTTTATATAAAAAAAAAAAACATTTGTATTTGCTAACAAGTTGTAACTTAAAATAAATCCAAATGCAACAGCGGCAACTCAGCACTCATTAATTTATTTTTATTTTTTAACAAACAAACAAATACTTTTCAAAATGTATGACAAATTAAATTAAATTTTAAGATGGAATTTTTTTTATAAAATTTGACAAAATAGAATTTTACTGTTGACATTTACTGTTATTGGCCATAAAATTGAAATATATTTTGTCTAAAATTTAAATGGTCAAAAATGTAACAGTTTGGTGCATGATACTGTATGTTTTGAGTACTGTATGTACACTATATAGAAAATACATTTAGCGTGTTATTAGTCCCATTTTGCGATTTTGAAATGAACTATATTCCTCATCAGTTGAGGGCTTTCAAATCCCTTACAGCATTTTTGTTCAGCATGTTTTCCCCTGGCGTTCTTACAGTGATTTTCGGTAGTGTTTGAGCGCTCATCACATCACTGTCATGTGCAGCGTCACACTCTGATGGATGAATGATAGGTACAGGTAGGCAACACTCATTTTTTCAGGTAGGGCTTTTCAGAGGAAAAAAGGGCTAACGAGGATTGAGGGAGAAGGATGGATTTGTACGTCAGCAGCGCTGCCTGTTTCTCTCCCACCAACCTGCCTCTGTAACGCGGGGCAAGGTGACTCTTGATTTAATTGCTAAAATCATCCAGCCCTCGGTTTTTTAACAGGAAGGACTGGAAAAAAAACGCACAGGCAGCATTCCAGGAATGAATTGATTTTCTCATATGCTTTTCTACCTTAATGTCCTCTGTTTGAAAATGGCTATGCATGCTTTGAGGGCACGTTGAATCTCCACTTTGTTACAGGCTACAGCACGCTGGAGTCAGCATCCACCTTCAGCCAGCCTCCTCCACCATTTATAGAGGGGCCATCTGGATAATATGGTCAAGATGGTTCCTCTAGCTAACGAGAGTCTATGTTGCACCCTATTAAAGCAGACGCAATATCTCTGTCTGCATTTATGGCTTTAGCTGTGCCCTCCTACTGTTCACCTAACATGCTACGCCGGCCATGTTAACCTCAAGAAGCACAGAGTGCGGGTGATGTTGTAGATTCTCTCATCATATGCACTGCGAGTCTGAAAACATGCCTGATGGGCTCTATATCAATATGACATGCTTGTGTCAGCGGGGTACGTATCCCATTAGAACAGGTGCTGGAACAGGGCTTACACACATTCGTTCTGTTGACATTTGTTATTCACCACGGATTGAGAGGCCGAATGGTGTCAGCACATGCAGGGCACACAATGCTGCATCACCTGAAGCCTAGGTGTAATTGAGAGAGCAGCGTGTCCTGTATGATTAGATACGTGGACTCTTTGATTTTTGTCCTCTTGTGGGAGGCTCTCATCTGGGTGCTAATAAAAGCCTTTCTACTTCATGCTCCCGTACCCAGAATGTCACTCTGACTGCGCGTGGGTTTGAATTATGGTCGAGAGGACGAGGACCGGTCGCTGTCTGCTTTACAAGCTTCTGCGCCCAGCAGACGGGACTCTGCAGACAGCAGATCTCGGCTTTTGATGTGCGCTGCTGGTGTTGAAACACACACCTCAAGCTCTGTGCAAGATGGGATGTAAATGGCACTGAAGCCAAGATAACCAATCAAAAGTTTTTATAGCTCGGGGAAACACTCCCTCAGCACACCTATCCACACTAAGATTGCTCTTCTGACTGATTAGGACAACAGGCTAGACAAAATTAGATAACAAGTCCAGACAAATTTAGATAATATGAGACCATGTGAGATCAGACTAAATGAGATAATGAGGACAGTAGAATTTATAAATATGAGACACAATGAGATAAAATGATATGAGACCAAATGAAAAATAAACAACGTGATAAACTAAGAACAGATTCGTTTAAAAAATGAGACAAGGTAAGTTCAGGCTGAATGAAATTATATGAGAACAGATGAAATTAGAAGAATTGAGAAAATAAAGGACATGATGAAATGAGACAATATGAGACCAGAGGAAAAAGAAACGATGAGATGAGAAAAATTAGATAAGAAAATGAGATAAGAACAGATGAATTGGAATAAAATAAGCAATATGACTATGAAAAGACTAGATTAAATGAAATATGAAGAGGAAATTGGTTGACATGAGACTAGATGAAATTAGTCAATATAAAATGAGATATAATGAAATAATGAGGCCATATAAATTGAGATAATATGAGACAGTGTGAGTTCAGACTAAATTAAATATAACGCCAGTTGAAATATCAATATGAGACAAAAAGAAACGAGACGATATGAGACAAGATGAATTGAGACAATAAGACAAGACTGGAAAAGACAAAGACAACATGTTCCTAGAGGAAAATATGAAACAAAATAAAATAAATAAAAATCAGAGAAGAGAAGTGACAAGCTGAAAATACAATAAAATGAAGAAAAATGGGACTGAAAGAAGAATGAATATAACTAAGACAAGGGGCGTAGATGAGAAAAGACTAATGATGAGAAGAATTGAGATGAAAAGAGTAGTGTTAGAAGAAAAAATAAAGAGAAAAAGAAAAGAAGAGAAAAAATTATGAGATGTGCAGGGAAAGATGAATACCTTATGAAGCCTACAGGAGAAGATTACAATACACAGAGTGAGATGAGAGACTACCAGAGACAGAGTGAGATGAGACTGGAAGAGAGAGAGGAAAAAAAGACTGAATGAGACGATGAATCAAAGTGAAACAAAACCACACAAAAAAAGAAGATGTGAGGCATCGGTGGTGTGATACAGACACAAATTCTCAAAGCACACTTGATTTGGCGGCCACGAAAGTCCACATACTGTATATATCTGTGACAACTGAGTATGAGATTCATGTTCTGCAGCTTTGATCAAGCATCATCCTGGCTGTACTGACGGTCAGTTCTGAGTCATTTGCTGTGTTACCTATCGAGCGTGAATGAAATACGGCCATGCGGCTGCTGGTTAGCATCACCGACTCTGACAGATTAATAGTCTAGTAAAGGGAAGGAAGACCCATATCTATTTCTTTCTCTCGTTCACTCCAGATGGGACACTGGCAGGACGGGAGCTCTAAAGTGCCAATACGGCTCATGACTGAGATGATTAAAGGCCAATGTAATTAGAGCAGGAAAATTAAAACTGGGACTTTCATTACCCACCACTACCATGTCCCACCTCTCCAAACAATCACCAAACACGCAGATATTCGCATGCAGCGCTCGCTCACATATGTACATTCAAGACAGCTATTCAGCCTTGACTATGCTCAGTATCACCATTGTTAAAAGTTCACAATGACATCCTCTAGAGATCAGTTTCATGTGTTCAAATGCACACAGTAATGGCTCTGAAATCTGATTTAATGATCTACGTTTGAATTCTAAATATAATGGGCAAAGTTACCACAAAATCACAGGCTGTTTGACAAATTAACTACATTACTCCTTGTCGAATCATATATATTGAGATTATTATTATCAAATTATCTGTGAGGAGATTTTGGATCAGGTTTTTTGGGGGGCTGCTGTTGTAGAAAATTAATATGTTTTCAACCACCTTTATATATTGAAAAATGTGTTGCTGTGGCTCAAGCAGTAAAGCATGGTGCTGGCAACATCAAGGTAATGGGTTCACTTCAAAAGCAATGCATGAACTGATTGAATGCAATGTTAGTTGCTTTGGATAAATGCATCTGCCAAATGCTTAAATGTAAATGTAAAATTGATAAATTAAGGCATATCCTGAGATATGAATTCTAAAAGCCATTCTTTTAAAGCATTTATATTAAAATATGTGGTTTGTGAACTAAGACTGCTTGAATTAATGACAAAAAAGTCTTTCCTCACAGGCTATATGTGAAAACAAGCAGACCAGACTACCCTGATTCTTGAACAACCGGTTCTTTTTAGTGTAGCCTAAAAAAATGAGCCAACGCTTTTAATGAATTGTTCAGTTGAAACAGTTTGACAAATCCTTTACTGAATTGAATTGATTAAAGTGGTTAATGGATTAACATCTGACTCTCTTAATGAACTGTAATTTTCAGTAATAGCCAAACTGTATATCAAAATTAAGCATGTTTTGTGGAAGTATCATTGTGTAAAACACACTTGCTACATTGTAACAAATTCATATTGTGACCCTGGACCATAAATCCAGTCATAAGGGGCATTTTTTTTTTATTGGGATTTATATAAACCACTGTATAAACAAAGCTAAATAAATAAGCTTCCCATTGATGTATGCTGTGATATGATACATGTAGGACGATATTTGGCCGAGATACAACTATTTAGAAATCTGAGAAAGGGTGCTAAAAAATTAAAACACTGAGAAAATCGCCTTGAAAGCTTTCCAAATAAAGTCCTTAGCAATGCACATTACTTGTAAAAAACTACATTTGGATACATTTACAGTAGGACATTTACACAATATCTTCATTAAACATGACCTTTATAAAATATCCTAAATTTTTGGCATAAAAAACGCCATGCAATGTATGTTTGGTTATTGCTATAAACATACCCGTGCTACGTTTGTGCTCCAGGGTCGCATATGTGTTTAATGTTGTCATTTTATAAAAGCACTGGCATATTGTTTCATCCACAAGAGAAGCACTTCTTTAAAGTCTTAATTTATTTAGGAGGAAAAACTATCCATTAAAAAAGACACACATTTTACTTTTGCTCATAAAAGTTATTTAATTTTCTCAGCGATGGTTAATGCATCTGCAGTGGGTGGCTGCCATATAGTCTGTCCCATCAGCAATTATGGAGACAGATGCATGTCTTTTAGAAAGAAGGGATGGAGTGAAAGACACGCCAGAGATGCTCCGTTCTTCTTTATTATCCGTCTCTAAAGACGCGAAGGCACCGTGTCTGTCACGGGTCAGATGTCACCGCAGCTCTGTTTGCTGAACAAATGACTTAAGAAAAGCGCTTAGATTCCTTGTTCTTCATTCAAGCCATCTCGAAGAGGGAGGGGTGCATAAAGAGAAGATGGGGCGGATGGCAAAGTCTGCAAATTAAAGTAAAAGGGAAAAGAAGCAAAAAGGAAGAAGTGCCCCTCGCGTCTGCTCGTCCAGCATCGTGACCCCAGCTGATTTACGAACCCCTTTCTTTAATGAAATTGTTTCTGTGACAGAGCCGGTAAAAGCTTGTAATGGATTGGCTGCTCTAATGTAATGAAATTACTCCCTTTCTGACTTCAAAAAAAAAAAAAGAAGAAGAAGGGGGTTGGGGGGGGGTGGGGTGAAATGCAATTAATATTTACAGAGAATTGACAGACGGGGTGGGCTGTGCACTATAGCCAGCCTCCTGTTCTCTCTCTATCTCTTTGCATCCACACTCAGCAGTGTGGCTAGAGAGAGAGAGAGAGGGGACGAGATAGGAGGAGGTTATAGCCAGACAGGCCACTTTTAGCCAGCTGGTCCTTTATCCCGACTGCGGTGAGGAGAGGAGAGTAGATATGAGTGTGTGTGTGTTAGTGTGTCTACCTCCCTCCCGCAGCCCCCACCTCTCCTCCTCCTCCTCCTCCCTCCCCTCAGCCCCCACCCGCTCGTCTGCAGACCTGCCGCTGACTTCTGTCTCTCATCTGCAGGCAACTGGACAGCAACCACATCAGCTGCATCGAAGATGGAGCCTTCCGAGCCCTGCGCGATTTGGAGATACTGTAAGTCCCCCTCCCGCCTCCTCTGCGGGGTTCTCTCCTCTCTCTTCACCTTCCTCTAACTCTATCTGTGTGTAACTCTGTCTGTGGTTACTCTCGAAGGACAAAACTGTGTTGCTTTATGGACCTGTGGCGCATAGTCCGGTGTCACCCCGTCCTGTCTGACGCCATGGCGCTTAGCATGCGATAGTCTGTGCAACAGCTAAAGTTGCTCTTTTGTCATCCTGCGCTGCATTGTTGCCGCTTGAAAAAGTGTCCTGACTTTTCCAGGTGCACCTTAGCTTTTTCTGGTTAGAACGTGTGTAGATTTGCGCTTGCTACTTTACAGCAGATGCTCAGATCTGTGTTCTGCTGGGAAGACTTCTTTTGCACGTTTAGGCAGTTCGTAGTAAACGCTTTGATAGCAGATAAGAGATTTCGATGTGTTGTGAGTGAGTTTATTTTTTCTTCCTTGGGTATCCCCTGGATTGTCCCGGAGACGATGAGAGGCTGATATATACGGAGGGGAGGGGGTAACCGCCGCATCTCCATCAAGCCAATTGGCAGGGCGCTAAGTGCCAAACTCATCCTCCAAATGAGCGCCGCTCACTGGGGACCCGGAGCCAAGCCACCCCCTCTATTAATTCCTGGCTCCATAGGACACAGCATTACATCATTGCTAGGCAGGTTCTCTGAGCAGTGTTAGCTAGAGGTGCAGGCAGAATCAAAGAAGGAAAGATGGGAATATATTTAGTGTCCTCTCCTCGTGACCGTAGCATAAAACGACCTTATAAAAAAGGAGCTCGGGTGCAGGAAAGTGTGAGTAAGTCGGGAATCAATTTTCATTAATAATACAGAACCTCCCTAGATTCTGCCAAAGACCTTTGGGACCCTGACGAGCCAAGGAGAGCATGAATACACATCACTTTCCTGCTGATTGAGCCATCTTTCCCCCACTCTGGAGAGGCTGCAACACACAGGTCTGCAAATGACACTGTATCTTAGCTCAATAACCTCATGTGCAGTAATCAAGAATGTTCTTCAGCAGCAGTTTTAACAGACGGCTGAACGTTAAGGCTGTAGTGAAAAAATGACACCAGGTAATTGATGGCGAAATTAAGGTTTAGGTGTAGGGACTTCGCTGCAGGTGTCTCAGTGTGAGGATAATGATTTCTAACATGAGTTATATTATAGCCCGAACTAACTTTTGTCTTAAGAGTGATATTTGTGAATGGCAGCAAAATAGAAGGAGATCCATCTCTTTTATCACCAAAGAGTGTGATGTCTCGTTGTGATGTCATAATGGTTGAGTTGTAAGGGTTCGTTTATGCTTTAGAAATATACATAGCAGACGTCATTAACGTATTCAACCACATTCGTTTTTGTGTTTAAAAAGGTGCTGGATTGTGGCAATTCAGGTAACGCATGTGTGTTTTTTCAGCGTAGATCATTATAATTTGACATCTGGAGTTATAAATAAAAGAACAAATGATAAGCATTCTAAAAATGGGATGTTAATGTGTGTTTTTGCAATTCTGAGCACACTTGAGGTGTAATTTAGGGGTCATATTAAATGCATTGTTTGAGCACGGTGTGTTAAGCATAACTCCAGAAGCCAACTGAATCTTTTAATTTCAGTGATCGTTAAAGGCCTATTAAAATAGATGGTGCACTGCGACATAATTGAGAGATTTGAGCATCCTTTCCCATCATGCACTGTTGGGTCTTCGTGATCACTGTAAAATTTTGGTGATCACCATAAACAGCGACTAACAAAATTCCAATTCAACTTCCATTGGGTTTAGAGATGGTGATCAGAGCGGAGATTAGTCAGAGCGGTTCGTGGCTAACCCTCCTCCACAACTAAATGACTGCTAGTGATTTAACGCCTGCCAAACTACACAGAATTAATGATCGGCCCTTTCTGCTGATGAATTGTAATTTATATTTAACATAACTGCGCTAATGACTGAACTAATGACTTCAAAGCTATCTCGGACATTTTCTCACATAGGACGTGACTTGCATCCCAATGAGCTGAGAGAAGTGTGGTAGGCAGCACATTGATGTGTTCTCCATCTGCAGAGCACCTAAACCTGCCTAACAAGGAACACCCCTTGATTATTTTTCATTTAATACTTGGGTACTGCTTGCGCTTCATCCATTTTTCATTCTGATCATTTTTTTTAAATATACACCAAAATCAAGCCCTTTTATCTTTCCATTCTCGCTTTAAATTTAGATTGAACTGTGCATTAAAAGGTGTCCCCCTTATCTTTATTATATTCATGAAATTCAAGATGGTGCATTTAATAACTATGAACGTTGGTAGCGCTTCTCATTTCTAATTTCCAAAGACAAATCAAATCAAATTTCATATATAATATAAATGAGATTCCATGTGGTGTAAGAATAACTGAATATTTTTCATGGGTATATGCCTGAAACTCAGTTTTCATAAATACACCATTGTCAGTTTTTTTTATTAATTATATATTTGGTTAAGCGGGTTAAGAAAATGTAGTTAACAGGATTCCCTTAGCCAAGTAATAAAGGTGAAATGAAAAATCACTGTTTAAACATAATAAAGTGTATGCTTGGAATGCATTAAGCATGAAAAGCGTAACTTTTTAACCCTTCTTATAGTAAGGACAGCAAAAAAAAAAAACTATAGTATGTATAGTCAGCATGACTTTGGCCAGTTTTCATTTAAAAAAATTTCCAAAAGCCAAAGAAAGCATGAAAAATGTCCAACTGGCCAAGTTTTCAAGCGGATTTATATTTCAGCAGGGTTATGGTAAGTGTATTTTGTTCTGATGTATGTTCTAATCGTGTTAAAAACACAACGAATAGACAATGAGAAAGTCTCACACAATCTGTTTCAAATTATGCTAAGCGCAATATATGTGCACTTTATGTTTGTTGCTGTCTTTAAACACTCGGGTCTTTTGTGGAATCGCTTACAAATGTTATAATCGTCCTTCAGGGCTATTTTATAAAATGTGAGAAGGAAATTTATAGTATTGTGAGAAAGAGCATTTTGGAAATTCCCCATATACCCCACTCAGCTTTGTCTATACACAGCACTCTTGCAAGCGCTGGAGCCTCTGCATATTTTATAACCACTTTTGTACAGAAAATTCTGGCTCTGAATCAAATGTCAAATCATGTGAAATTTTTTGCCCCGCTGTGTCATTTTTTATGAGCAGGAGAGTGCCGAGACATTTCCGTGCCATCTCCTGAAGGTGACTTTCCCTCCCACCGTGCATTGATAAGAAGGCCCAAATTTTCACATTACCACCGTCCTCTCCTCCTGCCAAATGCTGTCATTTGTCAATGTGTGCACGACACATTTTTCTCGACAGCTTGGCACAGACCTTGCTGGTCGAACTAAAGTGAGTTTAGTATGATAGCATGGGCAGCGTGCCCCAAAGGGACGTCTTTGCGGTTCACCAGGCCTTGTCAATATGCACCACTGTGTACTACGGGCTCTTCTTTTTTGAGCCCACAGATGTGCTTGCTTAATTTCATTTAAAGAGACTCACTTATAGTACAATACGAACCAGGTTAAATCTTGAGTATTTGCGGTGTGTTGTCAGATTAGATGCTGATTGTGAGCGTGAGGAGGTGGATTATTAATCCTGGTCACAAAACGGCATGCCACCAGACACAAGAACTTAGAAAAATGCTGAATTGAAGAAGCTATCAAATTTCTGTGGTTGATTGAAACCTAAATGTATTATGAATGAAATAGCGTGTATTTCATATGAAAGGTTGGAGAAAATATAATTTTCTTCTTCTCAGGGTTTTGGCAGTTTTCAACCTTCATAATGTCATTTTCTCTATGCAAGACCTTTTGAATGTTCCTCTTGGCAACGATAACCCTGAGCTTTGCTCCTTTTTGGCCCCTGCCGCCCCTTATCCTAATCATTTCTAACCCCTGTGCTCCCGTAAAAAACATTAGCTCTTTTCAGATTTAACAATTGTCCTCTAGACTGATAGCTAGGTGCCTACGGTCCCTCTTTGGGAACTCGAGAGCACAGATTCCCTTGAATCAGATATTCCATGCATCTTTAATTTCTAACACGGGTTGGCCTCCCTCTGGACAAATCAGTCTTACTTCTGCGAGGCCTGATTGAAAGGTTGTCTTTAGTCAATAGATGAGTCTTTATGTGACAGACAACAGGCAGGCGGAGGGAGAAAGGGCAAGCTGATGGCTAAATGAGAGGATGGATTAGGGGAGTGGAGGGGGAGAGAGCTGTCATTAGCTCACAAACAGCACTTTCAAGCACAGGAAATTGCCTTGCCACCAGACATGGCCCCATTGCATTATCTTCGTGCGGTCTACACCAAAGCTCAGGGAGATGGGGAGGGGGCGGGCTGGAAATGGTGCGTTTCAGCAGTCGGACCCTTGCGCACAATTAATCATTCGCTCCTGGATGGCCAGAGAGAGGAGGGAGGCTGACGGAACAGCTTAGATTCAATCTGTCCTCATTTGCGCTATAATGGCCTCATCAATGGTGGTGGAAGCGTGTCTGTTTTCGTTCTAGTACCTGTTCTTTCTCCGACCTCTGCACCATCGAGGGTTGGAGAGCTCTTTCTCTCTTTTTTGAGGAGGGTTTTAGGCTTCCAATTTTTTTGTTACAAATACTACGCACTAGTGTTTCTTTTTTTAATAAGCCCACAGTTGGACACAAACCACATGTATGGGATTACGTGCGGCAGATCGTGTTATTTCTGTGTTTATCCTCACTGGGTTTATTTGAATTAGCGGAATAACATCTGATTGCGGCTTTGTGCTTTAGCTGGACATGGGATGCTAAGCAAAACAATGGCAAAGATTCCCATCCTGCTCACATGAATTCCATCACACTGCAACAAGTGGAGTCTCATAATGAAATTGCTCTCCATCTGGAGGCACTTTACTCATTTGTTTTGACTCGAGGGCCCGACGCAGGGATGCCCTGTAAATGGTTGCTTGGATGGACTCTTGCATTGCAAACTCACCATTTTGCTGTAGCAGCGATAATAGTTTCCCATGGAACCATGACAACATCACAGATATGTTGGGGAGTAAGTGAATGGTCGCACGTAGACAAGATTGTGTATATATTTTCCCCTACTTTCTAAAGTTAGGCCCACTTGATTTTACACCATATGAAGATGGCAAAGTATTGAAAAGACAAAAAGTTGAGCTGAAAACCCTCAAGCTTTACATTTATATAAATGAATGCAAGTCTTCTTACCGAAGCGATTTAGAATAAGGGTCAGCTACCAGGACAGTTATACACTTACAGGAAAAGTATTGACTTTCCTTAAGCCTGTCGTGTCAAATAACACATCTTTTCCTCATGATTTCTCAGTTGTGCAAGTGCATGGCACAAAGTCAGATGAGGAAGCACTTCAGTTGTTTCCCTTCAGCCCCTTGCATCCACCAAAACAACCTCGCTCTTTTTTTTAAATGTCCTGGCTCTGAAAACCCAGCCGTCTTTTAGGAGTGAAGTATCCAGAGACCCTCTCCAAGTCCCTCTAATGAGGGCCTGAAGAAAGCCTAAGAGCACTCAAGACTTCACTGTCGAGCTTTTTGCGACTGTGGGAAAGCTTTCTTGACATACCTGGGAAAAGAAAAGGGAAGTAAAAAGAAAACGTGCCCCTCTGAGACGTCCTGAAGACTAAGCGTTGTGAGCAATTAACAGCTGCCCGCTTTTATTGATGCCTGCATCAATGAAGCTTTAGATAAAATCATAAAGTTACACAGTCAACCGTACAGCACGGTATTTGCCAGGATCCGCCATTGATTTCAGTTTGTTTCGGCTTGGATGCACTTTGGAGACACTGTGGATGCGGTCCTTCCCTGCAGCAGTTGATTTTGCTTAACGCATTTTTGATTTATGGTCAACTACGAGGCGACACAGATGCTATGACTTAATATTGCCGGCGATAAAGACAAAGGAATTTTTAAGACTCAAGGTGATCTTCAATTATCACAAGTGGCTTTAGCAAGAGCCGCTCATGCTGAGCTGTTATTTGCTGAGATCCCACGCTGCAGCAGTGGGCGGCCCTCTGCAGTGCGGAGGAAAGACTGACAGTCTTGCGTAAGACAGTGTCTTTCCAGTGGGCTCCTCTTTAAGACCCTTGGTCTTGTAGCAAAGCTTAACTCAAACCAGAGAGGTCCATATTAACAGGTGCAGTCTGACACCAAAGGTCATGAACATGTCAGGTTTAAGCCGACTTAGCGTAACCCCGTCCAGCTCCAGCTTTTTCAAATTACGACTGCGTGAATGAAATCTATATAAGATTTATTTTTACTCTGAGCTTCTAATCTTGGAAACCGGATGGCTGAAATATGAATGAGCGAGAGAGCACTACCACTGCAAGCACAAGCTGTACGCTGCTCTCTCTGGATCCTGTTCTCTATTTAGGACTAAGTCCTGTATTCATTTATGTTCCGTTCTTTTCTTTTCTTGCATCACCTAATTTTGGAGGATTCTCCCAATGTTTCATAGATGGGAGATACTTAGCAAATAGCATTTTCCCTTGGTGATGGTTTGGTATTACAGGCTTTTACCAGGGCGTTCCTCCCTCCGGCTTGCCTAGAGCTTCTTCTATTTACATCTCTATAGCGCGTCAGAGAACAGCAATGAAGCCACAGCGGCCTTGACGAGAGGATCGCTTTCTGGTGCGGATTTGGTCAACTCCTCGTGAGGGTGATTCCTTCACCCTGTGTGTAATTTGTGTGGAATTTTCTGAGTCGATGTGTAGAATAACAATAATTTTCCATTCCATTTAGTTAGTTTTCTTCTTTCCCTCACTCGTAATAAAGTGTTCCACCACAGATCCGAGCCAAAATCAATATTCGGATATCATTTAAAGTCCCACAAGAATGTTATATTTTAGAGGGATTAGTTTTCCTCTGATTTGTGCAATTTTATAGTACCAAGAATTGGACTCGGGCTGGGAAATTTCCATCGGTCAGATTTGTAAATCTGATCACTCCAATAGGGTAAACAGCTTGTTTGTGTTGAGACTGAATTAACTGGCCTTGAATAAAAAAGCAGCTTGTCTGATCAGGCTCTGGGACTAATAAAATCTATGCGATTTTTTTGTCTTCCTCGAACTGAAACAGTAGAGCGTGATACAAAAAATGTATAGCTTGAATGCATTCTAACTCATTATCCAGAATTGTAAATCCTGGATGCACTGTACTCAAGAAGCACGGTTGCAGGATTCATTAGAATGAACACTCAGACCCCAAACCCAAGCTGTAAACTGAATTGGCGGAGAGATCAGCAGTTTTCCCTTACCAAGCAGGAACTATTAAAATCCTAAATTGAGAAATTCCAGACCCTTTTTCCAAGAGGTGGAGGTACAGGAGGCTGTGTGTTCTGCATGTGTTTGATAGGTTTGGAGGTTATGGGGTGGGATGGATTGATTACAAGATTAGGTCAGCTAAGTAGCACTAATCGGAGCTGTGGCTGGTATGACAGGAAGCAGAGAGTTCTGCCATCCGTAATTACAAGTGTGCACATCATCGATGATATCATTCTTTTGCAGACCATAACACACACTAATCCCAATGACTATTTCCCACATAAAAAAAAGTAACTTATAGCAAATGCTGTAACCATTTTTGAACCGTTTTTGAACCATTGAAGTACAGTAAAGTACTTGAATTCATTTTTTTGTGTGGTAATGCAACCCGAATTCCACAAAGTTTGGGATATTTTTAAATTTCAATAAAATTAAAACTAAAAGTCACATTTATTTTTAATAGAACATAGATGACATAACACATGTTTAATGTGTTGCCTACAGTTCTCAAAATAGTTTGGACGGTGGCATTTTTACCTTGGTGTGGCATCTGGTCCACAGGACACGAGGGCGCTTCTGGACCATGTTCAGATATAGCTTATTTTTGCTTGATAGAGCTTTAGCTGGCATCTGCAGTGGGCACGGTGGATTGTGTTTACCGACAGTGGTTTCTGGAAGCATTCCTGGACCCATTTAGTAAGGTCAATAACAGATTAACAGTGTGATGCAGTGTCGTCTTAGGGCCCGAAGATCACGGGCATCCAACAAAGGTCTTCAGCCTTGTCCCATGTGTCCAGTTTCTCTGAGACGTTTGATGATGTTATGCACTGAAACCTGTTTTTACACTCTTTCACAGATTGGAGCGCTCATCTTCACTTCTAAGACATCCCTGTTATGTTACAGACCTGATGTTAATTTATTAGTTGCTGGATGCTCTCGCAGCTGAATCTTTTCAAAATGTCTTGCTTTTTCAGCCCTTTGTTGCCCCTGTTAAAAAAAACTACTAAAAACTGAAGTATACTACAGTATTTATACAGTTTATCAGTTCACTGTAACATTCATTAACAAAGTGTTGTAAATACTATAATATAATTGACTTCACTATAGTATGGTTCCAAAACACTATAGTATGTTGATTCATATTTAGAAAGTTATCTAATAATTACCTTGTAGGTAATTGTTTGCAAACAGGTCTGCTTGTGTACATTGTTCAGTGAATTCAGCAAAACACTGGTCTGTTCTTCATCGTCAAATGTTATCTGGATTCACTCGCTGTTTGTTTACTAAGCAAATGCCTTTTTCTAATATTTGCTCTGTTCTTTTCCTTCTAGCACTCTCAACAACAACAACATCACCCTCATCCCACTGTCGAGCTTCAATCACATGCCCAAACTGCGGACACTGTAAGTACTGAGAAGCTTCTTCATTCACTTCATGTTAATGCTATACAATTCATACATCTACATTTAGTGACGTTTATACTAAATCTTGACTCTTTTTGAAAGGATTTGCTGCCTGACTAGAGGCTCTGTGGTGACGCCGTGTCGTTTTTCAGAGCTGTGGTCTGTTTTTGCGAGCAGACATTGTCTTAGCTGAAGATGTCAAGATGGTTTTCTTACTCAGATGACTATGTCGCTCCTCAGACCCAAACCACAATTGATATAAATAATTACACAGTGCCCAAATCTCATTCCAATCTGTGGCTGACCTGCGATATAACCAAGACTCTGAGATGCTTTTGTTATTATTCGAGTGTGGTCTTTCGTCTCAGAACCTTGGCTCTAATAGAAGGAATAAATAAAGAAATATGTCAGGAGTAAACGCTAGTTTGATTTTGGGGCTTCTGGGAGTTTGAATCTCCGTCTGAAACACAAAGCTTTAGGGTTATCTTGACCCTGGCGCACATGTTCGGAGCTTCCTCCTTCAATCAGTCATTTCTTTTTCCATCTATCTCTCCTCCTCTTTCCGTCACGGCGTTCTCCCTGAAGCCTGTGCTCGGAGTCATCCATAGCTGGAGCTCCACAGCCGAGCGGTCTGGCCTCCCTCCCATCAGTCAGCCCATCAGACAGGCCAACCCCCTCATGCGGGATTGAATTTGCTGATGCTCGGATGGCCAGGCGCGTTGCTCCCTGGGCAGTATTGAATTATCCACAGCAAGGCTTTGGTTGCTACCCAGTTCCTTTGGATTGAATTTTCTGTCTCTAATATCCCTGATATATCTGTATTGAATTTGTTGCTCGTAAAAACAACTTATTAAATCAAATGTTTAGAGATGCTGGTAATCCATTTAGTAGGATGGTGGTTTGGCTGCAGGTTTCAGTTCACCTCACCTTTCCCCCACCTTCTACAGACGTACCATCTTTGTGCATTCAATTAGATCAAATGATATCACCCCATGACGCTTGCCATTCAATAACTCAGACAAATGAAAAGCACTCCCACCGCTAGACAAGTAGTCATTTTCTCGTGCATGGCGGTCGATAGGGTGTGCTTGCTCCATTGTGCCCATCCTCAACTCATCCAGTGCACACCTGAGGCAGCCGAGGCTTCTTCTCCCCATGTCATCCATCTCTGTAATCCCTCTCAACTGTAATTAATCCGCAAAGACAGGGGGCCAGATACTGGATTTGTAATAGGAAAAGCTCTATTAGAACCGTCGCCCCCTGCTGAAATTGTCAATGCCGTTTTTTGTCCACCCAACTGGATTCTGCCTGTTATTTCATTTACAGACAGTGTTGACCAGTATAGCTGCGCCTTTTCATTCGCTGACGCCGCTTTTTCTTTGAACTGTGTCTCGTACCCTTCATGGAATGGCCCTTGAGAGATTTATATTAAGGTGTTATTGGGAATTGTGCTATTTGTTGAAGACCTTGATGAAATGAGGATGTGTGTTCTGGGGATTTGCGAGTGGTTTAGTGTGGTCTCCTTGAGATTACTAACATCATCCATACAAAAGAATGACCCAATCGCTAATTCAGATGTGTTATTCTGAGTCTGTATTACCGAAGCTGTAAAGAGATTGTCCCTATGAATATTTACTTGATCTTGGCGGCGAATTCCTTCCTCCTGTGCATTTAAATGCCACATCACAGATGGAATATGACATGGAGTGTGTAGTAAACATTGCTCTTCTGGTTTCATCTTCAGAGAGCTCTGTTTCCCGACATTTCTCAGGGATCATCCACTCCAGCATCCACGCTAGACATATAAACCTCCTCTGACCTTTATCCGATAGTGTCTCACTATCTGTCCCTCATTATTCTCCCTCTCTCTCTCTCTCTCTCTCTCTCTCTCCAGTCGCCTGCACTCCAACAACCTGCACTGCGACTGCCACCTGTCCTGGCTCTCCGATTGGCTGCGGCAGAGGAGAGGGCTGGCCCCCTTCACACAATGCATGGCCCCCGCCCATATGAGAGGTCTCAATGTCCCTGATGTTCAAAAGAGAGAATTTGTTTGCACAGGTATGGCACAGTGTTCACTTTCTCTGTCAGAATGTCCTTCTGTTGTCTGTTAACTAAAAAAAAAATTTTTTTTTAATTATTATTGTAAACTATATGTCGCATATTTTTCAAGAAAATGTATTATTTGTTTATTTATTTGTTTATGCATTTATTTGTTTATTTATGCATTTGACATTATTTACACTGATGTTAACAACTAAACAGACATGTACTTGATTTTTTGTTTGTAATATTTTTTTACATATTTCTTTATTTATATATTTTTTTCATTCATTCATTTGTTCATTCACTCCCTCACTCCAACAAATCTCGACACGTATATTACATATATTTTTTTCTTTTTTCTAATTTATCCTTCTTTCTTCGTCCAGCCATTCTTTTTTTTTTTAAATGTGTAAGTAATCTGCAAATGCTGGCTATTACAAGTAAACACTTAGCGCCTTTTCATTGTGTTGTTTTATAAAGCCTCTCCATACATTGTATTTGGACCTTGTATATAGACCTCCGGGTTTCATTGGTGAAAAAGTTCACATTCAGCTCTTGTTAATTAAGCCCCCTTTTCCTTCTCCTCTGATTAATCAACTGATGAATATACTCCAACACAAACACAAAACACGCTACAAGAAAAAAGCGTTTCTTAATTAAGCTGCAAAGCAAGACAATAAAACAACAGGGAGTCTGTTCTTGTTGATTATGCACTGTATTAAAAGCTATTTTCACCCATCTTCATTTGTGCTGTTATTGGGACTAATATTAATTTTCAGTACAGAAGCGACACAATGTTTATAACTACTATCAGAAGGAACGCTATTCTATTTATATTTGACGCAAAACGGTATTAATGTTCCCTGTGTTCTCCATTTGCTTTCTTGTGTCATTAAGCCATGTTGTCTTTAGTCAATTTTCCTCCTGATCTGTTATCTTTCCATCTTTTCCTCCTCCCCAGGTCCTGCTCAGATGGAGCCAAGGTCATGCGCTCCCCAGGCGTCCATCTGCCCTGCCGCCTGCACCTGCAACAACAACATCGTCGACTGCCGGAGAAAAGGCCTGACGGAGATCCCTGCCAATCTGCCTGATGGAATCGTAGAAATGTATGGATTGCACTCCTCAAAATCATATCCCTTCTCTATTTGTGTAAAATCTGCCTGTGTGATAAGAACTTACCTCTAATATCGCCTGTGCGGAGATATGCCTTCTTCCGCCTGTCAGGTAACAAAGGCCATTAGCAGTGCAGTGTAGCAGCCTCATTAGTGAGTGTGTTAGCGCTGTGCCGCAGTTGTAGATAGATCTTGCTCAGTGCTGCTGTAGGTCTAACATCCCCGTCTGCACGGTTTAGGCAATTAGACAACCAGTCAAAGATCAAAATGAGACGGGTTATACTGAGCCCGATCTAATGTCCAGAGTATTTTACATATCATTTTACATATCAGCATATTCAAGCTAGCCTACTTAAGGTGTTAGATATGTGATGTGAAAAGTATATAAATACTCTTTTATAAGTGCTTTTACCAAATACCAAAATGGTAGTAGTTAAACATAGTTTTCAAACTCGTTTCGGGTGGAGAGATCAGAGGCAGTTAATAATGATCTCCGCCTCCAATCATCCAATTATCCTATCAAATCCTTGGCTTCGCTCTATAAATAATCAGAGACCCAACCTTCCTCATCCGCTATCTTAGCATCCCTCCTCCTCCCCTGCTCCTCCTTTTCTTTTGGGGGGAGCTCTCAGGGTTAGAAATCGGCTGTCCGCCTCTTCTCCCGCCCGAGCCCTTAGGGTTATTCTCCCTAGGGCTCGGCAGCCCTTCTAACCCTGGGTTTTCTCCCTAAGCAGCTCGCCAAACAAGCTTCGCTATGCTTATGCCGTCAGAGCTCGAACTCATGAAACGGCAGAAAAATAATCATATATAGAAGAAAAATAGTGAGTTGTAAGACAAAAGATGCAAATATAAAGGTAATATGTGATTGTCCTTCTGTAAAATTTATTTATTTATTTGGTAACACTTTACTTTAGGGACTCTTAACTAGTTGCTTCTTAGCATACTAGAATATTAGTGATTTATTAGTAGTAATTACACACATATTAATGCCTTATTCTACATCTCTTATCCCACCCAATACTTAAACGTAACAACTACCTTATTAAATATTAATATGCAGCAAATTATGATTTTTTTGATGGAACGTCATAGTTAATAGTTAATACTTTACTTATTTATAGGGCTCCTTATCCTTTATTAAAACTGAAAGGTTAGGGGGCTGCCTCCAGTTTAAAAACTGAGAGATGTTACCAGATATGAAGTCAAAATTCTAAGAAAAAAAAATATAAACTGTGAGATAAAATCTTGCAATTGTATAAGAAAAACACAAACTGTGAAAAGAAAACTCTGGATTTATTGGAAAATCTTATTATTGGAAAAAAGCAAGGCTGTTGATATAATAAAACTATATTTTTAACCCCCTGCCTTATACAAGCTTCATAGATTCACACCAAAGGTCCAGAAATAATAATAGTAATAATACTACCTCCCACCCACACTCTCAGAGGGGGAAAAAAGCTGTCTATGTGGCAGTAGCCTTTCAAAAGGCACTAATATGTACATTTTACTATAGGTACCAATTTGTACAGAGTAGGTACAAATACCTATACCTTTAAGGTACTTATGCACCTTTTCGTGATTTAAATAACAAAGTTTGAAAGGGTACAGTCCCGGTGTGAGCTTTTTTATGAGACTGTACTAAATGACTAAAGCATCTTAATTCTGCTATACTAGATATAAGTGCTCTGATTCTTTTTGCATTAATTATTTTGGTTGTACAAAGCATTTGTTCATTAAAAAATACAGCACTGCCAAATGTTGTGCACGTTGCTAATTGAATAAGTCTGTTTTTGTATCCTGATGCAGCTGAAATCACATTTCATGAGTCATTCGTGCAGAAAAGTAGTTAATACGAAAGGCTTCGTGAACATGTAGTCTAAGGTGATGAATAACAAAACTCTGCTTCATAAACAGTCAGACACAAATACAAGTTATTTCTTGATATTAAAATGACATTTCATAATACATCAATATACACAGAGAATTCAATTCCCATCCTATAAATGACAGCATCTTGAAATGATATAACGTTTGGTAGATCACTCGCTGGATGACTGCAGATATCCGTTGGTTGTTGATCAGAGGAAAAGGCTCACAATGACCCTTCTGTCTGTTTCCATGGGCACATCATTAGTGCACTGCCCCGGCTGGATCAGATTTGAAGTAGCCTGCCGACCACACAGCATCTTTAAAACAAATACAGCTTTATTTTAAAGAGGGATAGCGGGGCGTTTTGCATTTAAACATGCATTAGGATCTAACATTGAATTGGAAAGGCAATGCAATAACACATTAAACGGTATTTGCCTTCCTGGGCTCGCACTGTCTGTGACTTCTGTACATGTACGGTTCCCTCATTACATCCTGTGATCACTAAACGGATATTATGTGTGGTGATTCTGGATACAGAGAAAATAAGTCATTTGGAAATGAAATTGATGTCAGGAGTAAAAGGTCTCTAAATGGCAATCAGCATTTATGAAACGTGACTGAGAAAAATAATCAACGCCACCTTTCCAGAAATGGGGAGAGGCACGAATTGCGTCGGTGTCGAGGATGTGGGCAGAGCACTGTTAATGATTTCATTTGCATTGCAGAACTGTCATTTGCATTGTGTGTTAATTTTATTTAACCAGCTACCCAAAGATGCCAATCAACAAGGTTACTGTAGGAAGTCCCTTAAGACACACAAAAGGTTCTGGAGACATTTTAGTATCATACATTGTAATTAGCAAAATGCAGATTGGTGCATATGCTTTAAAAAGCCTTGTGTGCCTTAAAAACTCACAGAGCACAGTCAAGTCCAATTAGATATAAAGTGTTCCCCCTCCCTTCCTTCATCCAAAACAAACCAGACTAGCTCATTTATTGTTATGTGGTTGTTAGACTCATTTTAATAATGGTTAATAGTTGTCTACTTTTTACTCTAAACCACTATGATGCTGATATTCAGATCCAGCTTAGGACTTTCTGTGGAATGCAGTATGCGATTTTTGACCCGAGTTTATAATAGTCAGAGCCGGCCTTCAGATTCAACAGAAAATCAGGCAATGTATACAGGCTCTTATTTTGTTTTTAGCTTCAGGCATTGATTCCATCCAGATGACTTAAGAACCCATTTGTTTTCGTTTGTCATGCATCTCCTAGCAACAAGGTTTTTTTGCGATTGGAACAACTTTTAAAGTCTGGTCGTGTATGATCCTCAGTTCTCCTTTGTCACTATTTACAGAGTCGCTAAGTGTATGATGTTCAGCGTTTTAACAATCTGTTCAGATTTTAAGTTGTGTAGTGTATTCCAGCCTTAAAAATCAATGAGATTTTTTAGTCAGTTTATCATCAGTCAGGAAAGAAAAGGAATATATAAAAAGGTAACAGAACATCAGTCCTTAACGCTCTGCAAAATAATGTTTTGATATTGCTTCAAAAAAAAGATGTGGAGAAATTTAGCATCAAGACATTTTCTTCACCAATGGACCCCTGCAGTGAATGAGAGCCGTCCAAGTCCAACAGCTTATAAAAACAATAAAAGAGTCCCCAGTCCATCATAGCGAGTAAATTAGCAGCAATTTCAGTGTGTACTACTGTTTTAGCTATAATTTTATTGATAAACAGATGAGCGTCGCACCATATTTGCTGAGGTTTTTGTAAAATCAACAGTAGCATTTGCCTTCACAGCTACCACTAATTACAGCGCTGCAGCTTTAGTAAAGCTGATATTTTAGATTTAACCTTAAGTGCATAAAGCCTGAAATTTTAAAGTATCAAAATAGGCTTCAAAAAGAATTAATAAGCCCGGTAATTACACTCCAGCAACCCCTTCCTGCAATTAGCAGAATAACATCTTAAGTGGGTCTTTCTGTCTCTATGCTGACATGTCCCCCCTTAACAGTTTCTAAAAGTTCCCTTACAGCTCGGGCTGTAGAAATCACGCAGAAAATATTCATATGCGTAATTGTGCTGACCCCGTGAGAGGCTGGAGTCCAGAGCTTTCCCTCATTCTATCAGGAGAGCCTTGACAAGCTCACAGTACCTGCAATTCTCCCGAGAATAAGAGCTGTACGTACACCTTAAGTTAAGGTCAGTGTGATTAAACACTGCCTTTGTGAGGAAGAATGCATAATTAGCATGGAAATTCCCCTGCTTTTACTTCTGGTTTCAATGGGGAGTCCTATCACATTCAAGGCCAGCTGTTGTTACACCTTTGACATTCAATGGTGGGCATGTCTCTCATGGGTGTCTGGCGGTTAGATCTCTCCAAAACACCGACCTTCCAGGTTGAAAGCTTCTACTAAATCGATTAGTTCTCAAACCAGGTACTACCACTACATAAGTTCCAGCTAAAATCATATATAGAGTACCTCCAATCACAAAAATTGATCTCATTCAAACATAACGCCTAATTCTTTACCAACACCCCTGTAGTAATGAAATGATGCAAGATCCTCAGCATTAAAGATGGCACTTCACCATCAGACTGGTCACATTGTCAGCATCACATTCAAAACAGTAGTATTTAAACCAGAGTTTGAGTCAAAAGCAGTCTTTTACAAGTCATAAAACAAGCTCCCTTCAAAAGAAATTGATATCACCAATATTATGAATTTCTATTTCTATGCATGTTACACACAAGGTGTTTAATGAAAAGCTTTTATGGTTTAAACCAGGGTTCCTCAAATCTTACCCTGGAGGTCCAATGCACTGCAGAGTTTGGATCTAACCCTAATCAAACACACCTGAGCATGCTAATC
>JAUCNO010000152.1:17199471-17212592 GCA_032353835.1 Enteromius viviparus
GACGTTTTGGAACGAGCAAAAGAGTCGTTGGATGAGATGCGGAAGAAATAATCCTGCTCACAATAGCGATATAAGTATAAAAACCGGACGAATCCCTCGAAATATATCATCTGATCAATGTCTTGAGGTGTGGCAACCGTAGTATAAGCGGAATAATTGACTCCGGACCGTTAAATTATTAATTCAACGGCCCGTCGTCAATTATTCCTTACATATTACAACCATAACAAAAAAAGAATAGCATGGCAATGACTGATTAAATACTGATTAAGTATTTATTTGTCTGCAGAGTGCTTAAACCTACACCAAATGACTAATAGGCTAATATACAATTGAGGCTTTTTGACAAGCTAGAAACAGCCATGCTTCCAAACATACCTAATAAGCTTATACAGTATTTTTTTTTCAAAAGGGTAATTTTTTTTGGTTTTGCAACCTGCTTTTTATATGCTTTTATAAAATGTGAGTATATTACACATTTATTTCTCATATGTAGACATTGGGACAGGACACATTAAAGGGCTCACTCCTTGTGACCAATAACTTCAGCTATGTCACTTTTCTATTTGCTGTTGCTAGTAGAAAGTAGCTGGTGTCCAGTTAAGGATCAGGCTCATATAAAAAATTACAAACTAAATCAATGTGAAATGAGTAATAATTCAGTATTTTAGACTGCTTCCCAGAAAGGAAAGACTATAAATTATAAATATGCATGATGTGAATTTTTTTCAACACACTATAGATGATCTCAGAGATAACAGGCATGGAATAAAACCCACAAACTTCTAATTTCGATTTCATGGGATCTAAGGGCTTCTGAAAACGTGAAGACTTGAAGGCACTCTGAGGGACTCGCAGTTAACGTGAAGGTCAGGACGACCTACTAGCTCTATTATCTCTCTTAGTAATCCACAGTAAAAGAGAGATTTTAATAGCATTCAGATTAAATGGCAAGCGCCCCAGATTACCCGGGACAATGGCGCAGTAATGCCCAGCTGCACCGAGTTTGCAGCTTGATACATCCACTTGTTTATTGAAGGGGCTAATCTCTCCATAAGTCTAGTCCCCGTGAGAATCTGTGTTTACAAAAGGACGGATCTGTGCCTCTTTCATGCCATTCAAATCCTTTCAAGTGCTCAGTCATTATGTTCAGTAGCTTGCCTCTTAACCCTGGTTCCCTAACATGTGGCTCTTCCTCCTACAAGAGAAGATGGAGAGGTAAAACTGCTGGGGCATGTCAAGTTATTGAGGCAATATAATACTTCCGATTCCTCAGAATTAGCTACACATTGTGGTCATGCGGAGAAACGGCTCCTGAGGAAGAAGACAGGAGGAAATTGCCACAGAATGCAAACACAGATGCAGGAAATTAAAGGGAATACTTCAAGGAATGGTTCAGCCAAAAATGACAATCCTGTCATCATTCACTCACTCATATCCTTTCAAACCTGTGTGACTTTCTCTTTTCTGTGGAATACGTTCGTTGAATAGATTCAGCTCGCATTAATAAGTCACTCATGAAACAGATATCAGTTTATTTTGAACTGCATGACCTTGCAAGGCTGGATTTGAAACATTTGAGTGAAGGATTCAATTTTAGTTTGTGTTTTATATAAATCTTCTGCGTAGCTTCGGAAGTCTTGAAATACCGTGCACAGTTCTTTTCTGATGCAGTGGCAGGTACATTTATAATGTCATTTCTTTTTTCTCCGTTTGTGTTTTCCACAGAATAAATCAAGACACAAGGCTGTAGAACGGCATTTGAGGGAAAAACTGATTTTTTTTTAAAGTGCATTCAGAAATTCCTGTCCATTTTATTTGTAGTACTCCATTCATGAGATTTTTGAGTTAGATTTCAAATCAATGACATGTCTTCAGTATTTTTCCAAGAGGGCATTCATAGGACTTATGATTCATAAGGAGATGGTATCTTGACAGTACTGGATGTGATAGTGAAATATGGCATTGACAGAGAGCGTGACACTGTGTGAAATAAAGTTCCCACCACACAGCTGGTTATAATAAGGCTGAGATAGCAAACAGATGGTACCCAACTGGCAGGGCAGCAGCACACCAGAACGTTGTGCAATATGTCAAAAAGAACATATTTGAGACACAAGCATTTTTGTAGCTACCTATTGCTTTATTTTGACAGAAACTTTGTTCATCAGGAAATGTTTCATTCTTGTCCAGCATAATTGGGTCATGGTCCGTGTGAGCTAAACCAGAAATTACCAGCTCAAATATTTCATTCAGATCTAGGATGTGTTATTTTAGTGTTCCCTTTATTTTTTGAGCAGTTTATATATATATTACATACAAAGATAATATATTCAAAGCGCATTTTAGTTCATATTCATGGTTTCTCAAAATATCACAGCTATGATCTGAAGTTTATTTAAGTATACTAAAGAATCAATTTTAGTAGGCTATGTTATGTACTTAATTAGTGTGCAAAAATAGAGCACCTTAAACACGTTATATGTTTTTCATCTGCAATCATTCAAAATAATAATCATTTTTCTGTTCAAGTTTTTTTCTTAAAAGTTTGCATTGCACCCAAAATTGGATTTGAATCCAATGTGTCACATCTTAATGTAGATTGGGTTTTAACAAACATGGCATGTTCATGTTTAAGGCCCTGTATCAGTTTCAGAGATATTCTTGTGGGAGATGATGCTTTTGGCAAACACAGCCCAGATCTCATCAGTGGTGGCAAGTTTTCCATAAGCACTCTTTTTATTTCTTTAGAAACCTGCTTTCTATTTCTGTTCTATTTGGTTTTTTGGTAAAGCATGTTGTTGAGTCTTTAATTCAAATTCAATTGAATCAGTGGAACAATAAGTGTAGTGTTTACTCATGTCTGTTTCCAAGAAGAATTTTGTTTTGGAAAAAATGCCCACACCTTAAGGTCCTGCGACATCTTGACTTTTGTGTTTTCAGGTTGTTTGTGGTTTCACCTGAGATCACCACTGAGGACACTGTATTTCATTACTGGGGTTAACGAACAAAACAAGAAAGTGAGATGCAAAGTCTTAAGTCTGATTTGCTTTGGATACCTTTTCTTTTTGAAATTGTTCTACTAGAAAATGCAGACCTATAAAGGATTGTTTTTAAGCATGGTAAAGCATGATTGCTTGATTGACTAAACCAATACAGTGAACTCTTAGGTGAGATGCATCTATCCTTCAGCAGTCAGTGGCTGGTTGTTCAGTGGTCATCTGAGATGTTTGGTATTTGAATGTTTCTCGGAGAGTGGAGGCAGCCTAGCGTGGGCCGAGACTAACTGCTGCTCTGCCCTCAGATCCCTGACAGCTGTCTGCTGTTCAGTCCGATAATTCCTTCCAGCATGGGATGGAAATCCAGCTAATGTGGGCCGAGCTGCCCTCTTTCCCCGGCAGACTTTCTATCAGCATCTAAAACATGCTGCCTGCAGGTTTACCTGGACTATTGCAGAGCTAAATGAGACAGTTTAAACACTTTTACAATTAACTCTTTCTTCATCATTGACAGAATTTTCCGTCTTTTATGTTTTAGTGCAGGGATGCTATTACAAATCTCTGAAAAAGTACTGAACATGCAAATGAAACACAGGCGAGGAAGATGTAGAAATAAGTGATTGCATACTGTAAGTAGCAGATGCATAGGCCTATGTAAAATAATGCAATCAAGTATTAAATTGACCATGTTATGGGTTATGAAAGGTTATTATTTTGATTTTGGGAGTTTAGGTTGACATTGCAAGGTCAAAAAACTTTTTATGTGTACCTAATTTGCTGACAAATGATTAATTTTGTAAATTATTATTATTTCCAAACCCTTTCTTTGCATGACGTTAATCTGCGGTGATTGGTCGATTTCATTTAAAGCAGTGTTTGTGAGCTTTTAACACTCAAAAAGCAGCACCTAGTGGTGAAGAATGAATTAGCATTTTCTTTCAGACCAACGCAAAAATCAAAAGTTCCTTGTATAACATATAATTCTGAACTGCTTAATATAAGTAGTTAAGTACTGTGAAGCTTTTGGAGGTGTTGATAGTAGGGATGGGAAGATTCCCCGATTCGCTCGGTGCATCGCTTTAATAACTTAACGATACGATGCATCGGTTTAAAATGTGTGCATCGGATAGAAATTGGCAGTTGTATCGCGATGATACTGCATCGAATCATGTTGAATCGAATCTTAAATCGGATTGCACTATATCATAACAGTGGTGTATCGTAATTGCATCGCATCGCTATCTACTTCATGTATCTTTCATGTATCGTATCGTTGGCTATGCATCAAGATGCGTATCGCATCGGCCTCAGTTACGGAGATGCACATCCCTAGTTGATAGACATACATTTTGATCATCATTCTGAATCCCATCCAGGTGTAGTCTTTGAAAAAAAAAAGTGATTTGTTCCAACTTTTTATTAAAAATGTTGTGGAAATGTGATATATTGTGTTTGCTTGCTTAAAAGCAAAGAACCTGTTCTTCCCTTTTTATGTTCATATATTCATTCAAAAAGGAATAAATACAAAATGATTAAATATTTTGGGTTCAATAAATGTTTTCTGAAAATAATAAATAATTCTGGCAGAGAAAGAGTTAACACTCAATCTGCTCAACAAGTGGATCTGAATTTGATTACTCCCATTTTAATTAATCAATAAATTATATATATTTCAGTTGTTCTTTCTATTAACCAAGGGCGTCCATGGCCTCAATAAGTTTGAAGACCCCTATAGACAACCTGAACATGGACATAAAGTGGCCTCAAAGTTTTCTAATTGTAACAGCCGAGTGAGACTGAGCCTTCCCAGCGGGGTTAAACTCACCTGCCTGCAGACAGTTTGCTGTGAAGCCACCTAATCACGTCCCTACAGACCACCATCTGCCCATATTAGCTTTTCAGTCCCCCACCCACCCGCTGCCCGTCAATCTCACAGTCCAGCACACAATGCCTGGGCATCTCGCTGCCATGCAAGCTTCATTTATCTGCAGATTTGGGTCTGGAAAGAGGCAACGTCCTTGACTGTAAAGTAAACATGTCGGCAGAGAGTACTTTTCAACAGTCTGATTGTGTTGGACGACAGCACTTTGTTCTGAGGCAATTCATCATTCATTCACAGCTCCCTGTCAGAGATGAAACACTTGAGTTGGTGTTCAAAGGCGCTGAGAGGTCATGGGGAGAATGCTTTGTTAAAGGAGGAAATCCCACAGTGATATAATAGACAATTTGAGCATGTGGTCTATGGGGTCTTTTGATGCAATTGCAAACAGGCAATCCTTCTCACAACCTGTAATGAACTAAGGAAAAAAGCACCAGCAAGTCTGGGCAATTTCTGCCTAAGTTCTTTCTTCTGTGCACACCAGTCACAACACTCTTTTTTTTTTCTCTCGTGATAAGTTGGGCTGAATGAATGTGTCTGAAGAGCTTGACAATTCACAGATGGACGCGTCATTTTCAGGAAACGGATTCTATGTGTGTGCATTTAAATAGGCTTAATGTTTTGAACTTATTTTTACAAAACTATGCTGTTGGACACTATCTATTGGACATAACAAGAAATAGTCTAGAAGTAATGAAATAACGTGGTACTTAAAGTGTAACTTGAATACTTTAGTGACTTCTTTCCAAAGCAAGAGCTGCCACCTTGTGCTCTCTGCCAACAAAACCATTCCCTCTTTTGAGACTCGTTTGTTGCATGACCTACATACTTTGCTGTATGGTCACAGCACAATTCAAAACAGACACATTTCGAGGCGGCGTGTACCTGTGAGGCTTTAAAACCTAAGTCCAAACATAGAAACTCATTCATACAATTCCAAGCAGACCCATTGATCAACAGTTAGGTGCTCATACATCACCACAACACCTGTCTGTTCCTACCCGCAGAATCATATTCCCAACAGACTGATGAATAGACTTAATGCCTGATTATTGCTTGCTGACAGAAAAACAGCTCCCTTGTCTTTCATTAGCTCTATTAATCATCTAGTTGTGAGTGAAAGATGTGCATAAATCACATCCTTGCTGCATGTCATTTTTGGACTCTTTTAAAGCATAAAATAGCTACTATTGCAGATATTTAGAAAACAAAGTTCAAATTATTGTTTCTGCAAAAAAACAATGCATTATTCGCCATTAAAATGTGTGTTCCGTGTTGGAATGTCTGTTTTTGTTTTGGTCTGTGTGACTCCACCCACTACGACCACCCACAAGTACAGTATCATGCAGTTATATGCTAAGTTCCTCTCCTAAATGAGTCTTTAATGTGCCAATCAAAAACACAGACCAGGTAGATGCAGAAATGAGGGATCTCATATGTAAGCATATATGCATATGAAAAATAATGTGATCGTTTCATTTCGTATGAATGGATTACAGAGGCATGTGTCAATCCAGGAAGTGGTACAGACCTATGCAAGTTTTGGGAGTACTGATGGAAGCCATATCTACCACATCCTTGCTTTGTTAATATAACGTAAAATGATCCAGATATAGTATTTAATAAATATAAGATTTTCTCAAACTTTTTGCTCAAAATGTCACTTTTTTATGAAACCTGCCTACATTCAAGTGTTGATAAAAAATAAATAAATGAATGCTTGAAGAATAAAATAGAATAAAATAGAATAGAATAGAATAAAACTTTTTTTTGTTTGTTTGAAAGTAGAAAGTCTTCATTTTGATATATTGCGTGTTCAGATATTCATACAACAAAATATTCTGAGGGCTATGAAATTTGAGTGAAATCAGCAAAAACGCTGTCTGTGTCCGATGACTTTTTTTAAAGATGCTGGTAGGGAAAGAGTTAATTGTAAATATAAAAAATTCTTTTAAAATGCCGCACAGGTTATGGTCATGGTCCAGTAACGTCATGGAGTGTCACATGACTCACGGCATAAAGCATCCAGGCATAATCACGGGAGTTCTGGTTCTCGATTATATGTCTAAATGACAACCGTGCAGTGAAGATCTGCCCCATTCCCATCAATATCTTCACAGTTCACCACTCATGGGCGGCAGCAGGCAATTCTAGAGGATTTTATGACTTTTGACTATAATTGAAGTTCTAATATGGATCTCACAGTCCCTCCCCATTATACCTCCCCTTGTCATCCTCCTCTTCTCTGTCTCTTTTCATTCATCACCCGTTGTTTTTTCCAACTGCCTCGTCCAAAGGATTTTGCCTCGGTATTTAGTCTTGGACATGTTGTACTGAACAGAGTGAGAGCCCGTTTTTCTGCTTAAAACTGAATGTCAGAAACATGTTTGTGTATGGAAAAGGTATCTCATTTCCTCTAATGAGAGTTCTTCAACCCTTTGTGACCTTTTACTGACATTTTCATCTGAACTGAGCCGTGGGGTGCTGGCTGTCAGCATGAGGAGGAGATCTGATGCTGTGTGAGAGTCCGGCAACAGGTATGACCCTTCCTCAAGGACACAATGCCCTCTCTTTGTTCATAACCTCTAGGTAAATGCCCCATCGCTGATTATCTGCTAGCCCTAGTCGTTTGGCTGATTGATCCTCTAATCCCTTCAGCTGGCCGTCTGCCTTCCATCCAGCTGCTCTCACAGAGCGAGGAAAGAGGTTGTCACGGCTCATTGTAGGGAAATAAAATACATTTTTCTCGGTGGAAAAGCAGAATTGCTTACACACTTTCTTGATTATCTCTTTCACTGGAAGCTGAATTTTTTTAAGTTTGGGCATTTTTCTTTAGGACACATCTAAATGTTGTGCATATTTATATGTGATATATATATATTTATATGTGATATATATATATTTATATGTGATATATATATATATATATATATATATATATATATATATATATATATTCTTATGTTATAAGAGAATAACTAAATCAAGCTTTTATTCTTTCTCAATAGTATTGCTGTTTGAGCATAAATATAGAAATCCAAGGATTGGAAAGCTCCACTTTTAGAGGAGATTTAAAGGGGATTCAATGTAGCAAAAAACACTTTTTAAGAAGCTTGTTTATACTATAGCATGCTACTTGAGATATCATAGTAGCTGAGTTTCAATTACCCATTAAATTTAGCAAATTGATCAAATTAAGCAAAAAAATTTAAACACAAAAGTGAAACATATATTGCAAAAGAGGTTTTACTCTGACACAGGGTGTTTTTTCAGGCAATTGGAAAAAAGGGATATTTTGCAGAACTTCTTTAGCTGGGTCATTTCTCAATAGTTTTTTTTAATTTACATTTTTATTGACAACTCTCCAGTCATTCATCACTCATTTCAAAGAGGTGTTTGATCGTACCGATGGACAGGTGTCGGTGGGAGAACAGCAATATCATTTCTCACCATGTCTATTCAGGAATATTCACTGAAATTCCGTACCTTAGCAGCAGCAAGAGGTTGGAAAGAACGATCCCTTCTCAACACCTACCGGCAAGGATTGGAACCTAACCTTTTCTTGATGTTAGCAACATATGATGACTACGTAGACCTGGAAAAATTCATTCAGTCTTCAGTCATGCCTCCTCAATAGCTCGAGCACTGCAGCTACTGTATTTTGCCCCACCAGCCAGAGATCATCTGCCCTCCAGAACCCAGCACCGAACATATGCAAATTGACAGAGGAAGGAGTGTTCTGCCCCAAGAGCAGGGCCGGCCCTAACCAATTTGGCGCCCTAGGCAAGATTTCGGATGACGCCCCTTTGCATCATAGTTAATTCTACTGCTTAACAGTATATCTTGTAAACTATTGTTTACTATTTTATTTAAATAGAGCAATTGCATATTCATAATACTTATAAATCAAAGAAACAAATTCAAGAACATTAACTGTACATACTATGACGTCTGGCTGCTGCTCATTAGGACATGGACGAATAAGAGTTAAGCTAATCTTTTATACTTTTACCTAACCACTAGCCAATAGGGTACTGGCAGCTGCACGCGAATTCAATTGAGCCTTTAACATAGTTATCACTTGAGCCCTGATTCTGCATGTTGAATAAGCGGCAATTTTAACAACTCACTCCCCATACACACTTCTCTGCACAACGGTAACTGTTTAACTTATATATAACAGGGCTGCAAATGAACCAAACTAACTTGAACATAACTTACACAACATCACTAATACAAAAACCCAACTGTCTTGCTTAAATTACAAAAAAAAATAGCTCTAAAGAATTACCCATAATTACCCATAAATACCAGGCTGCCAGCGCTGACTGAAGTCGATGGTAACATCCTTTTTTTCTTCTTATCAGTGCAAAAGACACTAAAATACTTTGTTTACTTTGGTCACACAAATAAATGTTATACACCTTTCGAATCTCAGGTGTCTACTATTTTTGAGTTCACTCTCAGTGAAAACAAAAGTGTGTGCTTTTTCAATATAAGGAAAATAAACAGTGTTCGTGTTTTTCTTTTCTAATTCCTGCGAAAACATGACACACAGACACGAGACACATATCTATAGAAAGCTTGAAGTGTCTACTTTTAAATGCAAGTCTTATGTGACTACGCACACGCGCCACTTTCGTTATCAATCACCAATCGAAAAAACAGCAAAATAATATGAATTAACATCATCTTTACATAACATTATTTTTCTTTCTCCATTTCTGGCGCCTCCTGGACGTACAGCACCCTTAGCATTTGCCTATACTGCCTATGCCACGGGCCGGCCCTGCTAACGTGAAACTTCAGGCTGTGTTTATATTCTGGCTTCGTCTGCTTGCCTGTACAAAACATACATCAAAAGTAAAGTCGTTATTAAATTTCACCTTTTAATGTCTGCGTTTTAATACATTACTGCTTAATGCAAACTGCTTAGAAATGACTGGCTGCCAGTGGAGCAATGCTTCGTTTTGCCTGCCAGGGGGGCGTTTCTTTAGGGGTCAGATGTCACATGAAAGCTATCACATTAATATGGACTATTTTATTCTAAAGACAAATCATCTGGTTGTAAATAGTTTCTGGAGATTTTTTGCCCTTACTTAAGCCACATACCTTCTAAGTGGATAACAAAGAACTATTATAAAGACTTTATCAATGCATTCTATGGCACCTTTAATATTAATAACTTTTCATATGAAAAAACAAATCCAGCCATGTCTTAAAAGCAAATAACACTTACCACCTTGTATATTTTGTTTTAGGAATAGTTTACACAAAAGTGAAAACTTTGTCATCATTTAGTCCTTCCAAACCAGCATGGTTTTCTTTCATCCATGAGACACAAAAGTAGATGGATGGTTCAGCTGGATGTCCAAGTCCTTTCTGTATATCAAAAAAAGAAAGTGATTCACGCAGCTGAGTCATAATTCCCTGAAAATCTTCCCCGACTTGTGTAAGAAAATCATGCTCTGAAAGACATGAAGGTGAGTAAACGATTTAAACTATCTTATTTTGTTTGCTGCACTGCCAGATTTTCCCCCACTGGTTTTAAGAATAAAAACCTCTCTTGTTTTCTTACAGCCATTTTGTGGAGAAAACATGCTGAAGTCAGTTCATTCGCTTTGATGCTGACAAATCACTGTGTGTTTATTTATTCCAAGTGTTCTCAGCTGGAAGACAGCTGTTTTTTCTCACTTCAAATAGGACAGAAAAAAAGAGCTGTAGACTTTATGTTCCACGCTCCATTGGCATCAATATTGAGCTTACATGTGTAATTCTGCCTAGATGCAGTAAAGATATGGATCATTTTAGATGGCATTTCATGCATCTGTTTATTCTATGAAGCAGCAATCCATCTGGAATGATGCCCAATCTTCCAGGTAGAGAAATCACAACATACTTTAACAAAACCACTAATCCTGTTAAAGACAAGCAGCAAGGCAGATCAAGGAATCAATTATTCGGTAGGTCTTTAAGCAGGCAACACCTCTTGTTGTTTAGGGTGTAGGGCAATCATCAATATTTTGCAGTATTACAAGTGATACAACGGCATCTCATTAGGTTGTGAAACAAAGCAAAATTGTAAATGGTCATTTTCGCTGTTAGCAATAAAATGCAAGCAAATTTAGGTCACACTTTTTTATTATTATTATTATTATTATTATTAATTATTTTCTTTATTTATTTAAAGAGTCTATACTAAAAATACAATAAAAAGTCTCTTTGACTGATTTAGACAAAACTAAGATGAACGGAATATTACTAACAATGCATATAAATGTAAATGCACATACTGTATGCCACTGTTCAAGTTTGTGGCCAGTTATTGAGTCATTTTTAAAGAAATAAATATTTTTATTATTTCGCAAGAATGAATTAAACTGATAAAAATAAAGATTTTTTTTTTTTTATAATATTATAAATATTTCCAACATTGATATTATGAGCAGTTACCCTTTCAGTCAAATCACTTCAACGTTACATATGGGAATTCGCCAGAGAGACCAACTGCCTTTGAGCTTTATACAAAAGGCCTATGAATATTGGTATGCACTTGATTGCACTCAGGTGCACCTCATCACTACGTGAGTATCAGAGGATCCAGCAAGTTGGTGGCTTTTTTCAAAGCCGGCTGTGCCACCTTTTTGCATTTCATCGAGCAAAGGCCTATTGAGTGCACGGAGTTGCCGCGAATGGTCTTGGGCAATCCAGGACAAAAGAGCAAATTTCCGCGGTTGCTGAAGAGGGCTCCGGAATGTCGATACGACCGTGTGTTTCTGGGTGCTGGAGTTTCCTTACATCTGTAGACAGACACGATCGCTGTCTCATGTGCCTGGGTCGAGAACACGCTGACAACAGCTTTCATGGATGGGTCATGCGTTCATTGTGATCGGATGCCCATGGCTACGGTGAGATCCCGCCTCTCATTCGCGAGATGGCTCCCCTTGCATTCTTCCCGCCGCAGCTTGTTAAACCGTAATAGTTTTTGCAACTGGCGCGCGGCGGACATCCAGGTGTCTGTACAGAAAGTTCTGTCCGGTGTAAAAGCTGGACGTGATAGACGCTGAACTGTCAGCTATGCTCCTCTGTGTTGCCGAGGGAATCAGTTTGGAGGTAGCCTTCCCCTCCAGTGCCTTTCTTCCCGGAGGTGCATGAGGAACTGACCAGGTCGTGTAGAATTCCGAATCTCCGACAGAGGCAATGTCACACATTTTGCCTCGGAGGGCCAGCCAGCCGCTTCAGTCTGCTCGTCGCCAAGGGCGTTCCCCCGCGGCGTTCAGACCTCCTGCTCCGACCCCCGCTGAGGTACACAATGCTACACCAGCACCATCAAGCTGCCCTTAGCTCAGTGACCGGCCAGGAACACCACAAAGCGTCCCTGACACGGGCAACCACTGCTGGCACGGCCGCCAACATTTCTTTGATTCCACTAGCAACTCGACTGGGAGCCTGGATAGCGCTTCCCAGCCCCTCGCGGTGGCTGATACGGACGGTACGCCTCGGCTATGCAATTAATGTACCACAGCATCCGCTATACCACCTTCCGCTCAGACACGATGTCGCTGTCCTCTGTGCGGAGGCTGCAGTCCTACTGGCGAAGGATGCAATCGAGCCTGTCCCTCCAGCCAAGATGAGGTCAGGGTTTTACAGTCTTTACTTCATCGTGCCCAAAAAGAGTGGTGGGCTGAGACCCATCCTGGATCTACGAGCCTTGAACCGGTCCCTTCTCAAGCTGCCGTTCAAAATGCAAACTCCGAAGCGCATACTAACATGCATCCGGAGCCAGGATTGGTTTGCAGCCATCGACCTGAAGGACGTGTACTTTCATCTTGCCTCAACACAGACCCCTTCTTCAGTTTGTGTTAAAGGGTCGAGCATATCAGTACAAGGTCTTACCCTTTGGCCTGTCCCTCTATGGCAGATGGGCATCCGCATTGTCAACTATCTCGACTACTGGCTGATAATAGCTCACTCAAGGGATCTGTTGTGCATGCACAGAGACCTGGTGCTACGGCACCTCAGGAATTTGGGTCTTCAGGTCAACCGAGAGAAGAGCAAACTCTCCCCAGTGCAGAGGATCTCTTATCTCAGTATGGAGCAGGACTCAGTTGTGACTGCACACCTCTCCAGCGAGCATGCCCAGGCCATGCTGAAATGAAAACATTTTTAGATTAGATTAGATTAGATTAGATTCAACTTTATTGTCATTACACATGTACAGGTACAAGGCAACGAAATGCAGT
>JAUCNO010000152.1:17212692-17227539 GCA_032353835.1 Enteromius viviparus
TTTGTTTGGGTGGAGGCCATCCAGTTTAAACAGTTGTCTATGTCCCCAGAAAAGATTGAAGTTGTCAATGAAGTTAACTCCTTTTAGACTGCAGGTTCTTTGTACCCATGTATTCAGCCCAAGCAATCGGAAAAACATGTTAGTTCCCCTTGCTGGGAGTGGTCCGCTGATGAACGGCTGAACACATCAGAGATGGTTGCTTGAGGAAAGCAGCATGCAAGCAAGCAAGAGCGTCCGAACAGTAGCAAAGCCAAAAGAATATTACTAAGTTCATAATCTGTGGACTGCTCCTGGGAATACATAAGTGTCCATTGTTTTGGCTACCAAACAGATCTCCTATGAATTGTACTCACGTTTCATATGAACTCTTGTTCTGTGTCCAGATGGGAAGAATGACCTCTACCATGACAATTTATAGCGGGGGTCTACATTTTATTGCAGTTTGTTATTGTTTATCCATCCAAAGCCAAACTATTTTTGTACCCTACTAATTTGCCTCAAGTATACTGACAAATCTAAATAAAATTCTTCATGACATTTCACTTGTGTTTGTGCAAGTTGAAAGAAGTAATGTAAGCCCTTAAAACGTTTTGTGTAAAAACAATATATTTAATGGTCACACTAAATAATTTCAAACAAATACGCAATGTACTAAAAAAATACTACACCATACTATATTTTAAAAAAGGTTTTTCACTGGTTAATCTAAATTAGAAGTAGTGAATTCTAGTGGTTTCATAAACACAGTACTGTACAACTGATCCAGACCACGGTCAAATCAGTGGAGATCAAAAACTAAAAGTGTAAACAATTTACATAATATACCTTAAGTTTAACAGGGAAGATGGTAAACAGTGTTGCAATTTTTATTCTGTATCCTCATGAATGATGTCACCTTACATGTTCACAAGAGCTGCACAGACTCTTGGATTTTGTCCATTTTGTGTGCCATGTTAATAGGAACAGTTTGGGAGATAATTTTGAACACTTTTAGCTTTCCACACGTATGCAAACATTTGCGATCCTTCTTGTTCCTGTTGCATCCTCATCAGACAGCCGTTCACCTCTGTGAGTGAATGCTGGCATGATTAGGTTAAACTCTCTCTCAAACAGCAAATCAGGAATTGTGAAGCCTCTGTCTGCCATCACTTCGTCACCAGGCTGGAGATACTGCAGGAAGCCAGATTCTTGTGTAATGAACTTGTTGCTGCATCTTCTCCCATAAGCAGCGGAGATGAACATGAGTCCACAGGGAGAAATAGCAACTAGGTACTTCAGCGTAGTGCTTGAATAATAATGACTATAAGAGTCTCCTCTGGAGTCAAGATGGAGTGCTTTCTGTACAATTGTCTCAGAGAAGTCAGTAATGAAGGTGGTGTTCGTGAAGTTTTCCTTAAAGCACTGAGGCAGTGTGCTTCGGACTGTTTCCCGTGGCAGCCATGGAACGTAGACTCTCATGTGCTCCTCCATTGAGTCAATCCAGAAGGAGAGAATTTGGCTTACTACACTCTGGGACAGATCAAAGTGTTCAACAAGATCTCCTTGAAGTTAATTCAGCTTCAGCTTGGTCACCAGATTTTGATCCATTATGTGCATGTTAAAACATGGAAGTGTAGAACTTAACGGACCGGTTTCACAAAAAGGGCTTAGCTTAAGCCAGGACTAGGCATTTGTTAAATTAAGATATTTAAACAATATTTTACAAAAACGCCTTATAAAAAAAGATTACAGGTGTGCAGAACAATGACACTGACATGTTTTAAGATATGTCCGAGCAAGATAATTCCATCTGAGACAGCTCAAACATGCAATTTAGTCTGGGACAAGCTTAAGCCTTGTCTGTGGGGGTTATATGTTCTCTAAAGACACTAAGGGTGAAGCCAGTGTACAATAAAGAGCTAGTGTCATTCTTGAGGATGGCAAGGGCTAAGGGATCTTCACTGTGGTACTGTGTTGCCTTGTGTAACATGTTTTTTTATCCCCAGAGGCATAAGTGTGGTCTGTCAATCCCTGGCCCTCCCACTGAGTGCATGCGTCACTGTCCATAGTCAGTTATTTTGAACTAAACTACCTGACAGAGAACTACCTGTTCCAGATCGGTCAAGTGGCTTGATATCACTTGCACTGCATTTAAAAGATAAAAACAAAAAAGTCTTAGTTTTAAATGTATTAATCTAGTGAGACTGTGATGCCAATAAGAAGATTGACATAACTATCAGAGTAAATATGTCCATGAGACATTTACAATGTAAAAGGTGTTGGTTGACACTTACCACATATTTTTTAATAAGTGTCTCCATGTCTTCGTCGAGGTAGATATTTGGGCTCCTTGGGATGTCATCCAGATGATTTTAGTCTTCATTCTCAAACATGGAAAAACAAGCAAATTGTTTGAAGTGCATGTATGGCTTTTTTATTTTTTATTTTATTTTTTAAATAATACATTTTAATTATATTATTTTTCTTTTATTTGCTGAAATACAAACATTTAAACAGTTTTAAGATACTTTTTTCTAAGAATAATTTATTTAAAACTACATAACATATTCAAGAACAGGTTAAGTAAAGAACTATGAATGTCAAATAGTGCATATACTTAACAAACTTATAATTTTATATATATTTTTCTAGTTAAATACCAAGTTTAGATATTATACTCATTCTGTGGCTTTTCTGTGACATTGTTTACAAGCCATTTCTATTTGAAGTCTTGAAACTGAGTGCCAGACATCTGCCAGACGCAAAAGACGACATCACAGATACATTTCCGCAATGTATGTGTGCAATCTGGGCTACGACATCTGTCATTTCATATTATAGGCTAAAAAAATGTGTTGAACGTCCTTTAAGGACATCACACCTACACTTTGCTCCATCCTTATTCTGCTCTGTTACTGATCAACAACCTGTCTGTTCTATCTGAGCTACAGTTTGCTCTGAGCATCGCCGCGCATGTGTGGTGCACAAAGCATGGTTGATGCGTGCAGCTCGCGCAGAACAACGCTGAATACAGGCTGTAGCGGTGGCCAGTAAGAATAAAGAGCAGATAAGCTGCTCTGAAAGGAATATCTTATCTGCGCTTATTCTTCCCCCACAAAACAAGGTAATTATTAATTTTATATCAAAAGCAACAAAGCAGAACATTACAGCGGTGCTGGGTGTCTGACATGCTACAAATAATGAATATGTATCTAATATAATCAGAAAAGAAATTGTACAGAACATTATTGTAAGATTCAATTTGTATTTCGCTATAAAACTGAAGCTGAGACTTTGTTTTAAAAGTACTAAAGGGACAAATCTTATTCCTAATGGGTGGCGCACTTTAAATAACGAATCCAGCGGAAGACATAAAATATTATTTCCAAGGATATTGTGCCCGCTAATAAAATATTTCTGCTAATAATCCCACATAAATGCCTTTGCAGTGAATTAAAAAGGGATCGATAAGAAATCTACAGCGACCCCCAAAGGAATGTCGAGTGTGTGAGCTGATGTCAATAGGGTACTAGCAGCTGCACGCAAATTCAGTTGAGCCTTTAACATAGTTATCACCCGCGCCTTAATTCTGCATGTTGAAAAAGCAGCAATTTTAACAACTCACTCCCCATACACACTTCTCTGCACGACGGTAACTGTTTAACTTATATATAACAGGGCTGCAAATGAACCAAACTAACTTGAACATAACTCACACAACATCACTAATACAAAAACCCAACTGTCTTGCTTAAATTACACAAAAATAGCAGCAAAAATACCTCTAAAGAAATACCCATAATGCACCAGGCTGCCAGCGCTGACTGAAGTCGATGGTCACGTCTTTTTTTTCTTCTTATCAGTGCAAAAGACACTAAAATACTCTGTTTACTTTGGTCACACAAATAAATGTTATACACCTTTCGAATCTCATAGGTGTCTACTTTTTTTGAGTTCACTCTCAGTGAAAACAAAAGTGTGTGCTTTTTCAAAATAAGGAAAATAAACAGTGTTCGCGTTTTTTCTTTGCTAATTCCGTGGCGGTTTTTAGAAACGCATCACTAAAATGAACTAAAATCTCCGCGAAAACATGACACACAGACATGAGACACATATCTATAGAAAGCTTGAAGTGTCTACTTTTAAATGCAAGTCTTATGTGACCACGCACACGAGCCACGTTATCAATCACCAATCGGAAAAAAGGCAAAATAATATAAATTAACATCATCTTTACCATAACATTATTTTTCTTCCTCCATTTCTGGCACCCCCTGGACGTACAGCGCTCTTAGCATTTGCCTATACTGCCTATGCCACGGGCCGGCCCTGCCCAAGAGAGCTGCCCAGCTACCACCATATCACCATGGGACTGCGCCATTGATCTGATTCCAGGCAGTGCCCAAAGGCAAAATATATCCTCTCTCACTTTCAGATCACAGAGCCATGATGAGGCCCTGAAACAAGGTTACATCTGCCCCTCTATGTCCCCTGCTGCTTCGAGCTTCTTTTTTGTGGCGAAAAAAGGACGAGGGCTTGCGGTCCTGTATCGATTGCCAATCTTTTACAAAGCAACTGTGAAATTTTGGTATCCCATTCCCCTTTTTCCTGCGCCCTAGAGATGTTACGGAGAGCTACTGTACTCACAAAACTTGACCTCCGCAGTGCCTACAATCTGATCAGAATCCAAAAAGACGATGAGTGGAAGATCGTCTTTGTTACGCCCTCTGGGCACTACGAATATCTGGTCATGCCCTTTGGACTCGTCAGCGCCCCCTCAATGTTCCAAAACTTCATGCACAAGATATTTAGGGATTTCCTCTATAAATTTGTAATCATCTATATCAATGACATCCTCATATATTCCCCTAACATGTTGGATCATCGCAGGCATGTCGCGGAGGTCCTCACTCGTCTCAGAGAATACCAGCTTTACCTCAAAGCAGAGAAGTGTACATTCCACCAGTCATCCGTCCAGTTCCTGGGGTACGTCATCGACCAGAGAGAGGGTTGCATGGACGAGGGCAAGGTAAATGCTGTAACCATCCGGCCTACTCCCTCCACCATGAAAGAACTTCAAAGATTCCTGGATTCTCCAATTTCTACCGCAGATTCATCCAGAACTACAGCATACTTTCCAGTCCCCTCACGTCTTTCCTGAAAGGAAAGCCCAAGTCTCTGTCCTGGAATCCCACCACCTCCCAAGCCTTTGAAGCATTGAAATAAGCTTTTACCTCCTCTCCACTCCTGGTCTATTCTAATCCAGACCTCCCTTTTGTAGTTAAAGTGGATGCCTCCACCACAGGTGTTGAAGTGGTTTAGTCTTAGCAGCAGGGGAACCCAACATGACTCCTTCCATGTGATTACTTCTCCCGAAAGCTCAGCCCAGTGGGAAAAAACTATGACATCGCTAAATGCAAACTTCTAGCCATCAAACTGGCTCTTGAGGAGTGGCGACACTGGCTGGAGTGGGGCTCACATCCATTCAAAGTGCTTGTTTCTCACTGTAGCTTGTTTCTATAGACCAAAAAAACTTACAGTACATCAGAAATTGAATGGCATACCCCTCCAGTCACCTCAGAGCCAGCCCCTGCCAATCTGCCGTGCTATCCCCAGCACCTACGATTTGTACCCCGGTCCGAAAGAACACCCCTCATCAAAGTTACTCACACCTCACACGTTTCTGGTGGCCCGAGATTGCAAAGGATGTGAGAAGGTACATGAGTGGGTGCCGGGAATGTGCCATTTCAACGAGTCATCAAGAAAACTGTTTCCACTCCCCGTTCCCAACCCGGTAACACCTGTGTCCTGGTAATAGTCGATAGTTAGTTCTGCCGTCTAATACCTCTCAAGGGTCAACAGCCATGGAAACCGCCCAGATCTTATTCAACCAGGTGTTAAGCTTCTACGACATCCCTGAGGACATTGTATCTGATAGGGGGCCACAGTTCATCTCACGGGTCTGGAAAGCCTTCTTTAAGCTTCTAGGTGTGACCCACAGTCTCACGTCCGGGTACCACCCTCAAGCCAACGGCCAGACGGAAGGGAAAATCCAAGAGGTGGGGCGGTTCATCCGTATCTTCTGCCATAGTCGAAAAGACTCCTGGAACCAGTTTCTGGGCTGGCCCGAGTACGCTCAGAATTCCCTTTGCAGCAATTTGAATCATGAAAGCGCCATACAAATAAACTTGAATTGAATAGAATTTAATTATTTATATCTGGACAGAAGCAGGTTATGATTATGGTGAGGATTGTGTCAATTCCGGAACATGAACTAAGTGGTTCACCAATCTTAAACATTTTTAGAAATTGAGATGTATAAATAACCCGAAACCTGAATAAATAAGCTTACCATTGATGTATTGTTTGCTAGGATAGGAAAATATTTGACAGAGATACAAAAAAAATTATGAGGGTGCAAAAAACCTAAAAACTGAAACAATTGCCCAAATGAAGTTTATACCAATGCATATTGCTAATCAAAAAGTAAAATGTAATATATTTACTGTAGTACATTTACAAAATATCTTCATGAAACATGACGTTTATTTAATATTTAATAAAAAAAATAATAATACTTTTGACCCATATAATGTATTTTTGGCTATTGCAGCAATTATGGTATTGATATGAATATACCCCAGCAACTTAAGACTGGTGTTGTGTGCTCCAGAGTTTTGGAAGGAAAGGCTTAAACTGGGAAAAGAGTTGCAGCAATGCTGTAAAATATTTTAGAAAAATAATGCATTTCTGAAACTATCAATCATGCAAACTAAATAAGAACTTAACTATTTAAAAAATAATATACTTTTTAATTGGCAATGGATAAATCTAGATAAAATTATTCCAATACTGCTACATGTAGAGTCACATTCTTATGTTTCGGGCTAGTTATGAATTAACATTTTGAGGTTTTGAAAATCTTTTCAGGTTTTAAATAAACATTCCTGATTGTGATTCAGTAAGTCTTTTAGTAGCCAAATGTTAACCGATACTACCACAAAACAACTTGACAGTTTGGGATACAGTTTGGGCTGTCAGGTTCACATGACCTCCGCAGGGCTCTGCTCGGTTTGATTTGTTGGCCTGCTTTCACTTTTTCTCTCAGGGACTTGGCACAGAGAGGAGACTTGTTTTAAACCCCATCAAATGCATCTGGAAAAAGGTGTATTATGAAGTATAAATTATAGACTAACAGAAGGACAATTTAATCTTTGTGTTTTGATCAGATTTGAGCAGGTGAACATAAAAGTGATATCGTTTTACATGCATTTACATCTAATGGCCATGACACACTGTGCTTTTGGAGTAGTACAAGTACAAGTCATAGTGAATAATGTATTACAAATGACATATAACCTAACATTATGAAGCCTAAACTGTCATATCAGTTTCTAGTCAAAGCTAAAATACAGTTATAAATGTCATGTACTGTATGGAAAATCTTTGAGGATGTGTTTTGATGAAATCCTGTTACTAAAGGATCATATTTTTAACTGACAAAACAAGACTTGTCATTCTGCCCTCGGGATCCCTGAATCAAAACCAGCTTTCCAAGATCCCTTTTTTTTTGAGTTGTCAATGGAAAATGTCACCCTTCTTTTTAACTGATTTATGTAACCTATATACAGTATGATGCAAATATGAAATGTGTTTGACTGCTCTGCCTTACATGTCCTTTAAAGGGAGAGTTCACCTCAAAATGAATGTACTGTCCTTATTTAATCATCCAAATCTGTACGACTTGTAAAACATTATTTCTGTACGACAAATCTGTAAGACTTGTAAAAGATTGTGATATTTTGAAGCATTGCTTTCATTTGCTTTCATGCTCCATACAATGAGGGATAAACATCACATAAGACAACGAGGAGTACATGATTGACAGAACTGACATTTTTGAGTCAACTATCATTTAATTCCACTGTACTGTATGTTTACACGAATTCTGGCAAGTTGGTTATGACCTCTTTTCACACCTGTTTTTTTCTCATAAATAATAAGCTTGATGTTTAAATGGGTGGAGTATCTGAACATGGGAGCGTCATTGTTGTTTAATGGAATTTAATTATGTATACCAAGTAGTATGTATTCATGTACATGTATTCAACTTGAAGTATGTATTCAAGTTTTGATGAAAAGTGATAATAACTTAGTAGCCACAAACGTTAATTATTAGTTGTAAAAACATGTATTTTACCTGGAGCCAAATTGATGCTTGTGAAAAAAGAAACGTTCACTTTCTGTCAGGATCATTATTGGACAGTATGTAGATATTTGTAAGCTTACTCTTCGAATTCTCTCTCTCTCTCTCTCTCTCTCTCTCTCTCTCTATATATATATATATATATTTATAATTTAAATTAAGAAAAAATAAATAAAAAATTAAATGTCTACAATAAGAAAACTCTTCACAAATTCCAAAACAGTCCCAAAAATTGCCATAATATTTCATATATTCAATATATTTTAAGTTAAATATTTATTTTACATTATTAGTACTGGTGTCAAACAATTGTGATAAATTACATTCAAAATAAAAGTGTTTGTTTACATAATATATGTATGTGTACGGTGTATATTTATTATTTAAATATAAATACACACACATATACAGTACATATTTTACATTATTTCTAAATATATTTAATATATAAACAACATATTTTTATTTATTTTTTTATTTATTTTCCATAATCGCAATTAATTGTTTGACAGCATCAAAAATGAGATTTGTAGTATTTATATTGTATTTATATTTTGAATATAGGTGGATTTACAAAAGGGGAACTTGTTTTTTACAGACCTTTAGTCTCTCCTTGTTGGGAATGCCTCTATTATTCCTCCAGTCATTTTGATATGTAACATTTCCAGACATGCTACATATCTGTTGATGCTCTCACGCTTTTCACTTGCCAATAATCCTGCAGTAGCGTTCAAAGCATTCATTAAAATCCTTACAATGATAGGCTTAAAACAAAGCGAGGCCTGCTTTAGCAACAGGTGTTTAAAGGAACAAGTTTATGTGCATGTTTATGAGCGTATCTTTGTGTCCTAGCTGGATTTGGAGGGGGTATGGCGATCCCACATTGCCTTCCAGGCAGCCATCTGGCCCTGCCACTGAAACCCACTCCAGTGCATTTATCAGGCAAGTACAAAGCACCTAATAAACTCCATACTACGGCATAATTAGCCAAGCGAGAACTTAAAATGAGAGCAGATTAATGTTAAAGAAGTTGCATTGGTGGTACAGGCTCAGCAGGATCGGGCTGGTTCTTAGGATGCTGGATCAGGAATGCTGCTGGATTGGAGCAAGGCAGAGTATGTGATGGCTTTAGCAGATGGGGGCTGCACAGCATGTCTCCTCTGTTTGTTAGTTTTGATGTATATACATTCACTTCTCACTTTTTTAGCGCTTTACATCAGCACATGGGTCCCGTCGTATTCCAAGAACTGTCTGTGATAGATGCCATCTGTCTTGCACATGCTGTCTTATTGTCATATCCGCAAGGATTTCCATTAGAATCGTCTTTGTTTATTCTGTTAAAACTCAAAAAAATGTTCCCTCTCATATCCGTTCTTCACCCTGACCTCTTTCTCTCCTGGCAGATGGCATTTATTTAGGGGGTATTTATCAGGGTGTAAATGTATTAATGAGTTTTCCATGCCCATTGCTTCAGGCCTTTGATGATTCTTACAAAAGAGAGCCATGCTTCAACACATAACACTCTTAAAAATAAAAATCCTTGAAAAGGTTCTTCACAGTGATGCCATAGAAGAACCATTTTGGTTCCACAAATAAAGATTCAGTCAAAGGATCTTTAAAGAACCTTTATTTCTTGCCTTTTTAGAATCTGAAAAGCCTTATTTCATCCACAAAGAAGCTTTAGTGAAACAAGATGGTTCTTTAGATCTTAAAGGTTCTTTAATGGTTCCATTTAGACAAAAAGGTACTTCTATGGCATCGAGAAGCACCCTAATTTGTAAGAGTGTACTTACTGTATTTTATAGCATTGCTGCTAGACTCTGGTGTAGGTCTGGTAGAGATTGAGATTATAATGAATGGCTGATAAAAGCAACTGTATAAGATTAACATCAGCTGTCCTTTAAACTCCGCCAATCTACTCTTTGAAATCTGAAATGATTCAAAGACAAAAACAACCAGTGAACAACTTGAAGTCAAAACTATGTGCATGCTATGGCAGATAATGGAAGTTAAATGGATTGCTGGGTCTCATGTTACTTTATTATCTGAAGAACATCAAGACAGAAAATGGAAAGCAAGATCGCTACCTCAAAACAAAAAACAGGAAGTAAAACAGCGTGTTATTCTCAGGTACTGAAAAGTACAACCTGAATACTGGAAGTTTTGGGACATTTTTTAAAATTTGAATAAAATTAAAAATAAAAGACTGAAAAATCAAATGAGAACATCCCAATAAAACATAACATAACAAATGTTTAAACTGAATAATTGTACACTTTTGTCTACTACTTGATGCCTGCTACAGGTCTCAAAAACAGTCGGCACGGGGGCCACAAAGGGCTGAAAAAGCAAAGAATTTTGAAAAGATACAGCTTGGAGAACATCTAGCAACTAATATAGTTAATTAAAATCAGGTCTATAACATGATACTATATATTTTTAAAGGGATATCTTCTAGAGGCAGAGTCTCTCAGAAGTGAAGATGGGCAGAAACTCTCCAATCTGTGAAAGAGTGCATAAAAACAATGTGAAATACTTTAAAAACAATGTTTCTCAGCGCCACATTGCAAGTCAAAGAAATCCCTGTACATAAGAAACAAGGCCAAAGACCTTTGTTGGATGCCCAAGTCTCTCCTAGATTCAGTAATATTTTACACTGATTGCACATAATGTTTTTATTGATTTAAAGTTGAAATGCTTAAATGCCTGAAATGATTTTTATTCACAAATAACGGTCAACATGAATTTCTTTACAAAAATGCAACTTTATTTTAAAGGAAATGTATCCAACAAATGCCCAGCACAGGAATGTGAACTCCTTTAGTGCTGCTTTAAAGCATTCCTCTGCTCCATATGGTGAATGCTGTATATTTATTGTATATTGAATGTAAATTATGACCTTAAACAAGCGCTAATCTATTTAACAGGGTAAATGATTCTGGTTCAGCTTCCCTGGTCATTTTAACACCATGAAGCTGTCAGTTATGTTTGTAGTGCTGAGCTTGAGGTCACAGTGGCTGATGGTGGCTTTGAGAGAGTATAACAGCTGGTTTGGATATTTTTCGTGCTTTTATCATCACAGAGTCAGATTGCATAACTCTCTGATCTCCTCCCGCGGCTCCTCGTTTGCCCTACATTCCAGAGCTTTAAGGCGCTATACGTTTTTTTTTTGTTTTTTTTTCAAGACTACAAATCATTTTATTTTTGGATAATCCATGTCCTGCAAACCTGCCAGACATTTGACGGTAAAGCACTTGAAATAATCAGGTGGTGTGACAGACTAGCGCTAATTTCATTAGCATACAGCACCGAAGCATTTCTTCACAACAGCCTTGGGCAGAAGCGGACGTGGATCATAGTCACGGGTGAATCTGCATTGACAGCCGTGTGCCGTCTGAGGAGATCGCATGAAGGAGAGGAGACATGGGACGGAACCAAAACATTTGAAGGGAAATGTAGTCAACATTATGCTTTGTTTGCTTCTGGGTGGTCTTTGATACAGGATATTCCAGATAATATAAGACATGATAACTCTTTAACGGCTGACATGTTTGTCTTGGACTGCATCTGTTGCTATTGAATGTCTTGAGACGCATTGCCACATTCCACGTCTCCTTTTAATTGCGCCGCTCTGCTTGCGGTTCACTGCCACTGTTTTACGTCGTTGAAACAGGCGCTGCATGTTTTCAAGTGAGGAAGGAATGCATTGAGTTTGATAGCAAGCCAGAATAATAACAGAAGCTTGTAAGCAGACAGGTTTCCCACTAAAGTCGGCATGAAATGGAAGTTTACAGTATGTTTATGGATCTTATTTCAGATCTTAACTCCACTGCAAGCTCACATTCACTTGCCTCCACTTTTGAGAAAAACACCCACATCTCAAAATCTTATCAAGGGCCAATACATAGATCAGTGTTTCCCAGGCCTGTTCCTGGAGGCATACAACAATACGCAATTTTTTACTTTTTCCATATTTTATGAGGGTGCTAATTCATACAAATTCGACTTCACTTCACGAATTTATGTGATTTTTGCTAAATTGTGCATATGAGTTACCAATTCTTATGAATTTGTATGAATGACCTACACCTATCCCCGCCCCTAAAACAACCCAGACAAATTGTACAAAATCATACGAGTGAGGTCATATGAATTTGCACAAATCTTTGCCATCTCATACATATATATACGAATTGGTCGTGAGACTGTGTTGAATTAAACACACCTGATTTCACTCATTAGCTTATTAGTAGAGACTAAAATGGATGGGTCATATAAAAGATATCTTCAAATATGCTATTATAATATAATATAAAACTGAAATATGCAATAAACATTAATTTAAAAACATTACATGTAACATACAGTACAATTCTAAACATAACTGATAATAAAAAAACTGAGAATAAACAGTTATTTCAAAGAAAAAACAAAATTCAAACAAAATTTGAAACGCAGTGCATGGAATTCTGGGAATGTCTGTTTACGGGTTTTCCTTATAAATTTTACAGGCATTTACCATTAACCACCATGAAGCCAATCAACAACGAAACGTGATAAAATCATGAATCATGATATTTTTTGCCATATCACCCCTAAGCCAATGTTGATATTTCCAGAAATCACCAAAACAAACACACCCCTCCCCCAAAAGGGTCTTGCCCCTATTTTGAAAGGTCTTCCCCACATATACCTAGCCTACACAACCCAGGCTACAATTAATTCTATGAAACAAAGTAGATGTTACACCATCTACACAGGACGTGAGCGGCGGGACAAAATACTATAGAAGTCATTATAATAAGTGATGCTGTCTACACAGGACGCAAGTGGCACGGCAAATCTCAGACAGAAAACTGCTGCCGCTTTTTTAGTTATGACATGCTGACACAAATTTCGAATAATTTTCACCGGTCGCTTTATCGTCCAGTGTAGGCAGACTTTAGCTGCAATGGTTGGGCGTCTTGTGTAGACACGTGTTTACTCACCTATCGAGAAGAACCAAAGCAACCTTGGCGTCCAACGGCAGGCCTTCTACTCCTTGAGTTCTCTCCAGTGCTGAAAAACTTATACGATACACAGGTCCAACATCTTCCCTTATCATTCCGCAAACATTTTCCTCTTCAGTTTTTTAGGCTTGGCTGTTCGCTGAACGCACTCTCCTCCACATCAGTAATAGACACGCCTCTTACTGCTTATTGGCTACAAGTTTGTTTTGGTATTCAGCCCCGATTAAAAAAATCGCTTACACTGCCTTTAACCATTTAACAGGTTTTTACCATAGCATTTGCCCTGTTAAAATCAGCAATTTTTTACAGTGTTGTTTCGCATTTGATCAATTTTCCACTATAAAGATCTGTTTGTGCAACTAAAGGAATCCAATGATCTTAAAGGTTCTTTGTAGAGCCATTGATGCTTGTAAAAATGTATATTTTTTAGAGTGAAAGATCTTTTAAAGAACTAGAGATAAAAAGGCATGGACACAGCTGACCTTGATAGGAGTTTCCCTTTAAGATGCAAATTTTATGGGAGGAAAGTATTTAAATAAATCATGCAATGTGATTTACTAAGGTAGTCAGTTTAATGGTATTTGTGCCTTTTTAACGCCCAAAAACATGTCTTAGCCCATTTTGCCCATTACACCACTGTAATAGTTGATTTCATTGGCCATTAAGGTAATGATCTGGCTATGTGTGTTTTCTTTCATTTGTCAGTAGATCACCTGCAGAACTTTTCACTCCCATCAGTGATTTTATTGAATAGCAGTCTCACGCTGACCCCTGGCCTTTTCAATGAAACCTATAGGTTTATATGGATGCTTGCAACCTTGTCATAGATCTGTTTAAATGGACAGTCCCTAACCCACACATATGTTGATGGAGTATTGCAGGCATGGTAAGGTGCAGTATTAAATGTCAATCTTTCCTGCGAGAGACTGGCCTCAGACGCTAATGATGTGGAACAAATCTCAGTTCATGGGTAGGGCAGACATGCTAACCATTCTTCTCATTACACCCACCCGAGAGATGCAAGAAGAGAGTAAAGCAGTAATCAACTAGTCACCCTCAAGCTGTTTTGTAATCCTTAGCCATTATTTTAACCTACACCATTACATTTGTTCTATTTAGGATTTCCTCTCAAATGCGAGGCTTTGCTAAACACCTACAGTAAACAATAACATATCAAGAGTTTAATTAAGATATAAATGGGGTTAAATGACACATTTGGGTGGAATGGTTGACATGTTATAGACGTGAGCTGTTGGGTAATGCACATGCTCCAACATGCTGTTTAGTGATGCTTGTGCGAGTCGTTTAGGTTCAAATATGCATTGTGTTGTTTCTCAATCCTGTTCCCCTATCTACTCCTTAATGTTTTCTTTTATTCCCTTGTAAAAATTGCCAAAGAGCCAAAAAGGTAAATGGTTAAAACGGTAAAACCCTTTAAATGGTTAATAGTAAATTCCTGTTAAATTTACAGGGAAACACTGTAAACTGACATTCCCAGAATTCCCTACATTGCATTTTATTTTGTTTGAATTTGATGTTTTTTCTTTGAAATAACTGATTCTTTTTAGTTCTTTTGTATCATTTACATTTACATTTACATTTATTCATTTAGCAGACGCTTTTATCCAAAGCGACGTACAAGTGGGGAAACAG
>JAUCNO010000152.1:17227639-17240726 GCA_032353835.1 Enteromius viviparus
CCGTTATTGTAACCCCTCTACGTTTTGCACTTTGGACCAACGTAGTCAGGGTACGTTTTTATATGAGACTGGGTTGGGGTAACACACTGATCCAACAGTCTGTCTGTGCGCTGTGAATTAATATGCATGTATTTTTACCTTGCTTGCTCAACGACTCCTAAACAATTCGCTCAATTATTAATTTTTCCAAACCCCTCCTTTGTGTGATGCTAATCTGCAGCGATTGGTCTAATTTTTATCTCATCATCCCTGCAATGGCTGATAAAGCAGTGTTTGTGAGTGCAGTGCTGCTTTGTGAACAGTGTTACCAGGGAAACAGGCGTTTTTACCGCTCTAAAAGTAGCACCTAGTGGTGAAGAATGAATTAGCATTTTCATTCAGACCAATGTGAAAAGACCAAAAAAGTAGGCAGGCAATATGCTAATGTTTCATGTTGACATCCGCATATAAAACCACTTGGGACTATATTAAAAATGACTTGTTTCAATTATTCAGAGTAGACTATTTCTTTTCAGAGCCAGTTTTTTTATTCACGACACACTTTCAGATTTAAAACTAGCAGACTGCATCCAGAATGCTAAGGAAAAGTTTATCAGAATCATCTGCCTCCCCCAGCTGAGATGTTGCACAAGGGTGCAATCAGAGGAAATGAAAGCAGAGTGATATGAGGAGCTGTAGGAGGCAGCAGGCAGTTGCGAACGACAGACCTCCATGGGATTGAAGCGAGATCCATGCGTGTGCATGTGAATCGGGTCCCCGTGCATGAGAGGGCTGCACCTCTGGAGTCACGCACCACGCTTTCACACCTGCAGGGCAAGGAGACAGTAATTAGCTTCCTGCTGAGGTTGGCAGCTTTGAGCAGGACCCTCCTGCTGTGTGTGAGAGGGTACACACACCCTCAGCCGACACACGTGGTCAGATGGATGAACTGCCGCTGCACCATGGGAACACATTACCCTGCCTTTACCGTAGTAATTTCATTGAAGAGTAAACAAAACATCCCGTTCGGAGAATCGAGAGATGAAATTTGAGGCAGAAGTGCTATATTGTTCCGGCTTGTAATAGCGTTGCTAATCCAAAGGGCTCGGTTACATAACATTCCAGAGGATTCCTGACGACGCTTATTGTCCTGGGAGGCTCTTTTGAGCATTATCATGTATGATTCATCAGTAAAAGGACACCGATGCACAAGGCCTCTCTCTGTCTCGTGTCTTCGGCGGAGGGATGGGGGAGGCTTTCTGCATTTAAAAAACTCACCTTGTCATCTGCGACTCTTCCACCTGTTCTTTTCGTCCCTGCTGATGGAAATGTTTGCGTTATTTGCCAAAGAAATGGGGAACAATGCCCTTCCCTGCTACTGTAATATAATCTCCAAGGGGGAGGGATGTGGTCCGGTCTGTTTGCGTTGTGATGATGTGTGGCTTGATCTGGAAAGAAAGCGTGGTTTGTGTGGCTTTAAATGAAAGGATGAGTCTTTCCCTGTGCAATACAGGTGTGGTGGGGTTTTAGTGTCAATGATTTATTAAATACATGCCATATACCTTTGTAAAAAAAATTATAATAAATAAAAAATTACAAAAGTGCACACTAAAACTTGCTTTAAAAGAAAGTACTTATGCTTTACAATATACTGAACCCAAATTGTTTTCAAACAAATAATTGCAAAACATGTGCAATTTAATAAAAAATGTATTATGGTTCAAAATTTATACTGAATGCAATTAATTTAATGATTTTAAAAAATGGTTTGCACTAAAATATACAACAATATTATTTCTGTTTAAATTTGTGTTGTGTATTTAAGTATGTATGTAAATTAAATAAATATAATATTAAACGAGATTAAACAGTTAATTCTATACTTTTCATGTGCATTAGCAAAAGATGATTTAAAGTTTTTAAAGTTATTAATAATACATTATCTTCAAATAGTTTTTACATGCACTTTTAGGTTTTTAAGTACACATTAAGAACAACTAAACCCACTTTTTTACTTTTACTTCATTTTCTTTTAGCTTTTTCCTAACTACTTTACATAAAGCTCTACAGATCCACTAACGGAGGGCATTCAGTGACTCATGTATTCCCTGATGGTGACACAATAAAATATATTTTTGCATTCAAATTGCCATTATGTTATATCAGCATATACAATATGTGGGTTGACGTGGTTAAATGTTTCCGGCAAGCGATGACGCACTTCTCTGTAAAAACAATGAAGTTTAAAGTGACTCACGAAATATCTCTGTTTCGCATTGTTCTCCCCGGAGACATACAGATTAGGGCCAGATCTTCCAAAGCAGAAGAAATCTCTACAGTCTATCTATTGTGCGCCTTGACTGTGATCTCTCCCCCTCACAGTTTTGCATTTCAGTCACCCAGCTGTATTGAGTCCTATTTGCTTATTTTTTGTTCTTGATCCAAAGCATAACGACCTCTGCAGATTTCCCATAATTCTCAGCACATGGATGCTGATGTAATCGCTAGGAGGATTTTGTGAAGTTACAATAATTAGCTGATTATTTGGAGCGCGCTGTATGTAGCAAAACTGAAAGCATTGGTTTTGTAGTCACAGTGAGGTCGTTCAGGAGTCTGAGTTTCCAACGTCACTATTCAAATGTGTTGTTATTATTCATATTGTAAGCATGTCATGCGCCTCTGTACGTAATAACGAGGATGTTTTGTGACTCACTGTATGCCAATGCCTCCTTCTCCATCACAACAATAGGAGCATTGTCTTGCTTCAATCAACATTTCGCTCATAATCGAGGAGGTGGTGTCGGTTTGTCAGTCAGATGTCAAACACCGTTTTCTGGTGTTTTAACAGATGCCCCATGATGGGTGCCATTCATAACCAGAGCAAAGGGTAAGTAGGGTTAACTTTTTAAAACCCACGGCCCACATGTTTTTATTTACGCAGCGGAATATGACTCTCAAAGGGGGGAAAAAAGCATCTTGCCCATTTCCTCCATTACACAACAGTTCTGGTGCACTACGGTATGCCGCTGTTGGTGCAATTACACCAGCAGGCATCTGCTTTGTCTCTCGTGCTTCTCATCCCAAGTAGGGTCCTCCAGGCCTGCAGATAATGTGTGCACAAAGCCACTATTATGGCCCATGAAAAAATGGCCCTATACCCTGGGTGCAAACTTGTCTCAGGACTTGTGCCTCATTCACACATAGTTTCCGCAGCAGGTCAATGGCAGTTGCTAAGATGCTGGGTTGGCTGCCTATTACCAGTTCAACTTCCAGCCAAGGTTGAGCCCTGAGCTTAAAGGAAGGTGCCTGCTTCTTCTGCCCGAGCAAAATACACTCCTTTGGGTTCTCATACCGTAGTTGAAGATTATTTACCTGCAGCTGTTCTGTCCTAATAATAATGACTATGGAGATGAAACACAGAAATAAAATGAGACACGCTGGTAAACCAATAAATATTGTCTTTCCGAGCTCTGTGCTGTCAAAAACATCTCAAGGGAGGACCTAGACGAGTGGAAGATTTTAAATATTCACCGTCCACGTCAATACCCTATAGCAATGAATTGGTGCAGAGCCAAGAACAATTTATTTGGATGGCAGCACATTCTCTTTGGGTTGTATACCTTACATAGGCTATCTTCAGGCTGCGTTAGATATCCATTTACATGTCACTTTAACTATTTAACACTTTAGTCACGTTACTCTTTTGTTGTATTATACTGGCTTTAAAAAAATGTCGGAGTGACCCATATTCTATTTACAGCTTACAGCTCACGAAAGTATCAGCATGTTGCGTTTTTTTTTTCAGACACTATACAGGTATATATACAACAATATATATGTGTGTTTGAATTAAATGGTTGGTGTTTTAATTTAGAAGGAAAAAAGAAGAAAAGGGATCATGCACACTACAGCTTGTATATAAAAATATATATTAACGGCAAGTTAATGTTTGTAGTTAATAAAACTTTTAATGACTATTTTATTTTTGGAATTATTTGAGACCAGCTTCCAGAAGAGATCAGATGTGCCAAAACATTAGCCACATTTAAATCTAAACCGTTTAGCTGTGCATTAATTGAACTGAGTATTTTTTGAATATTATGTAAAACATTTTGTATTACATTTGTGTATGAAATGTGCTATATAAATAACCTTGTATTGCCATGCTGTTCAAAGTTTAAAGACAATAAATAATGATTTGCAAATGTAAAATGACCCTTGAAATAATATTCTCAACATTCATTCTGCATATTTTTCATTCTGCATTATGTAAATGAAATATCTGAAATATCAATTGGGACCTTATGGGGCCCAATTTACCAATTTTGACCTTGTGGGGACATTTCTTAGATCCCCATGAGGAAACAAGCATATAAATCACACGGAGTTAAGTTTTTTGAAAATCCCAAAATGCACACAGTTTCCTGTAAGGGGTAGGTTTAGGTGTAGCGTCAGTGTAGGACAATACCACATACAGTCTGTACAGTATAAAAACCATTACGCCTATGGAATGTCCCCATATGTCCCCATGTAAACCCAACATGTGTGTGTGTGTGTGTGTGTGTGTGATTCAGGTATTTCCAGTGTCCTTTATATATATGTATAGTTTGTTTCTAATTTATAGGCATCCTTGTTTGTTAAAACCGTATTAAAAAGATCAAGTTGGGTTTTTTTCTCTCTTTCTCTCTTTGTATGTTTAATTGTAAAGCCTTTTAGGCTTAGTGTGTGAGTTAGGTTATGGTTATATTTATAACTAGCAGTGTGTCTATGCAATCTCTCCATTTATTGTGCGTGTGTGTGTGTGTGAGTGTAAGACAGAGAGAGAGAGAAAGAGAGAGAAAGTGCTAGGCCTTGTGGGATTCATCAGGTTATTTAACTGCTGTTTATTTACACTGATTTTCTGGACCACACTCTCTGACAGCTAAAATCAGCCAGGCTTTATTTTCCCAGGAACTATACTAAGCTCATGACACATGCAATCTGGATTAAACACCAGCTCTGTGCCTCTGGCCAGGGCCTTCAAATATGTTCCCTGCTTTGGCAGGTTAGATGAGTATGGCATGTGATGTTTGGACAGAAGGTTTTTAAAAGACATGAGTTTATCACAGTGTGCTGGTGTATTACATCAGTCACACCCAGTCAAATAAACCTCCTGGCTCTAACAGAGCAATCACGCTTGGAAAAACATCAGAAAGGTCTCGGGAGTGCGGTTGGCTTCACTTTTGAGCCAGATTTGGAAAAAACACATTTCTCTCAACGTTACACCATTTGCCTGTTATGTGCTCTATCTAATGGACCGTGTCGTTGAAGATGTCCATTAATGAAAGAGAAGGAATAGAAATTTCTAGAAGATCATTTTGACTGCCAGTCAGTCCATACAAAGCTGGCCATATAACGTTGACTCCAAAGATACTGTTATAACATTTTAATTCCTCATTTCAACTTTTATTCATCTCAGGCAAGCAAGTACTGCTTTTAATTTACCCTCTACGTTATTTTTTGTAGAATTTACCTTTAAATATGAAACTTTGTCTGTTAGGATTGTAAATTTATCTTATGCTTTGGTATCTATCACCTTTGAGGTTCCCCAAGGCTCTGTTTTGGGCAGTTTTCTAAGTTTATAAATGTGTTAATTTATACACTTATATTTGATATTATATATTATATTTTATTATATTTTGTTTCAAAACGTTTTCTCTTTTTTTGTTACTATTAAACATTGCAAGGTTAAAATCTTTCTACAGCTAAATGAAAGAAAGGCTGTGTTAAGGCTCTCTAGGTCATAACATACAACTAATAACTGATGTTGTGAAATGCTTTCTACCTCAGGGCTACTGCTAAATTAAAACCTTTCATTTAATAATCTCCATACAGTAAATGAAAATCAGTCATTTATCTTTGTTTTGCCTGAAGATGAAACAACAGTCGCTAGGCTCCTTTGACAGCAATAACAGGAAAACATTTTCTCGACTAGTCTGTATTTACTAATATCTGTTTTTATAAAGAATTTGTTTATTTGTTGCTTTGTAGCTCTAATGGTTTGGTGCTTGATTTCCAACATTTTCCATCACCCTCTGGTTGTCATAAATCTCATAAGTAATTACTCCTGTCCACTTCACAGTCCTGATTAAAATTTAAAGATGATCATGATTTCTTTGTTGCTTCTAGAGCCAATAGATATACCACTTTGCATTTGATAGCCCTGAATTATATATTAAAATCCTGTCTGACTACATCTAGCATTTCAAGTTAGTGTAATTTATATATATATATATATATATATACATATAATTTTATTTTATTATTTTTTTTGCTAGTGTAGTGCTTTGTCTTAATGTAGCATTATAAGTTTATATTATGAGTTGATTTATTTCACTGTGAAGTAAGCATCAATTTTCCCTATAAATTAATATGACTTGACTAGTGTGCGGCATCAAGAACTATTGCACTATTAATGGAACTGGACTGACTTGTATTATATTATATTGTGAGTTGTTATCAAATGACTATTGGAATTTGGAAGACGTTGGCATTATGAACAACAAATGATATCAAAGGGATCTCAAACATTGTTTATCCTGTCTCTGCTGATCATGCAGATCCACTTTTAGATTTGGTCTATAATGAAGAAACTTACATAAGCACAATAACAAACCTGCCCTGAATAATATGAAAATGTCTCAAGAAGATGTCGAATCCACCACAGATGTGTGATGAATAGATCAGCAGCTCCAAAGATGGTGTTATGTAACATTATCAGCGATTAGTGTTCTCATCACATTTATTTACTTACTGAAATCTGGCCAGAACGAAGCTCTCTGAGAAAAACACAGAGATTGACAGAGGTGTACAGAAACTTGACTGCATGTGTCCGGCCTCTCAGCTTGTGCAACGCTGAACAGATCGACTGGTATGTACTAAAGCTGCTTTTGTTTATGCTGCATGTCAATGTGAGGACAATTATTTTGTAACCAACGTGTAAATTGTACTCTGTAAAATAAACTGTTATGAAGTTAATTTATTTGTGGCACTGCAAGTCAAATGCATCTTCTGTGTCTCCTCTTTAGATATTCCCATGCAGTATTTAAAGGGCTTCGCTTGCCGTGATATTTACGCCGACATTCCTATGATTCTTCCAGAACATTCAGAGTAATAGTTTTGGATAGAGGAATTCTAAGCAGCAATTATCCAGCATGTTCTCTCACAGGGCAAGTAAATGTGAAGAATCCGAGAGCCCGCTGGCCATTGGCTAACCTAACTAAAAATCATTACGTGCAATTACAAACACCACCCTTCTGCGGCAGCAATTTGAACAGACATGCCTGATCAAGAAAAAAAGGAGCTGCTTTGATGGCTGTTGACGTGCTGATTTACACATTGTCGGTGTTACAGTGCTGCCCTTTGAGCAACAGAGATTCTGTGCTATATGCAGTGCATTGTATGTGCTGTATAACATGCAACAAAGAAAATATTACTCAGCATTATAGACTCACATACACAAACGAATACATAAAAGTTTTGTCTGAATGCATTAGTTCATAAAAGAACAACAATAAAGTGAAATTAACCTGCGGGTGGAAAATAAAACACAAAAACATTTGTAGTCATGCTATGGCATACTGTCAAAGGAAACACAATGAGTTCTAAACTAGTTTTGCTTCAAATCCCAGATAGTACTGTAGATCAAATGATGGCCTAACAGAATACCAAAAGTAAAACGCACTTAAACATAAAAATGTAAATGTACTAATAGGTTCAGGGGACACTTAATGTCTAGCGATTATTGATATTTAAATACAAACATCCTATGACCTGATCGTTGATGTCTCTGCATTCAATAATGAAATGCCTTTAACTGAAAATTGAGTGTTTAATCTCGTCATTATACATTACTGACACTTTCCTGTCGTTCCAAACCCATAAGACCTTCATTCATCTTCAGAATACAAATTAAGATGAAATCAAAGAGCCATCTGACTCTCCATAGACAGCAACACAACTGAAATGATCCCAGATCCAGAAACATAATAAAACCATTGGTTCATGTAACGTCAGTGGCAGAACTTCAGATTTGAAAAATACTAGGAGAATACTTTTTTTTTGCGCAACAAAACAAAAATAGCATCATTCTACCATTCTTCTTTCGTGACATCTTATCACAATATGTCATCCAGATAGACATATATGAATTGATTGGCCATATCTCTCAAAACGTCATTGACGAGCGCTTGAAAGTCTGCGGGACAGTTTGATAACCCGAACAGCATAACAAGGTATTCAAATTGCCCTCTAGGGCTATTAAAAGCATTTTTCCACTCATCTCCCTTCCTTATGTGGACCAAATGGTAAGTGTTTCTCAAATCCAATTTGGTGAAGATGGATGCTCCCTGCAATTGTTCGAAAGCTGAAGACATCAACGGCAAAGGATAAGTATTCTTTAAGCCAAGCCAAGCCAAGAATGGCCCAATACCACGGATGCCAGGGGAGATTTAGTCAGATCCGTTCAAAAATCCGACAAAATCTGTTCCATGTGGTTACCAGAGGTAATGAGAGTCAGAGTGGGCGTGACGTGAGTGACACTGGGTAACAACTGTCCGCTGAGTGCTCTTACTGTGAGAGAGTGGACTCACAGGAATGTAATGAGCACCGCCTTTCGGATGAGACTTTAAACCGAGGTCCTGCCTCTCTGTGGTCATTAAAAATCCCATGACACTCATCGTAAAGAGTAGGGGTATAACTCCGGTGTCCTGGCCAAATTCCCACTGGCCCTTGTCTATCATGGCCTCCAATAATCCCCATCCATTGATTGGCTGTATCTCTCTCTCTTCTCCACCTGTAGCTGGTGTGTGGTGAGCGCACTGGCGCCGTTGTCCTGTGGCTGCCACTGCATCATCCAAGTGGATGCTGCACACTGGTGGTGGTTGAGGAGAGACCCCCCCACATGATTGTAAAGCGCTTAGGATGTATGGCCATACATGATAGCGCTACATAAATACATCATTCATTCATTCATTCATTCAAAGTTCTTGGCAAATGAAAAGTCCATAAAATTGCCCTCCACCCCGTAATCCACGAGGGCACAGCATTCCAGATTTGGACAGAACATGTCCTGCAGCACTGCAGTATAAACATAACCCCTTCCTTCTCTTTCGTTCTCTCTCCTCCGGGGAAAGCCGAGCTCTCCTGACCTGCATGGGTTCGATGTCCATGACGTGATGGGCATCATGCTCCGTGCACCCGGAGGTGTGCTTACTTACTGTAGCTTGATCGTTGGCGCATTGAGATCATTGTTGCAGACTTTGAGAGTCCCTCGAACATCCCTGGTAGTTCCAGCAAGCAGATCTCCGTCTGGATGCGACTGGATAACCCATGCAGGAAAATGTCCCACTGCGCCTCCTCGTTCCACCTGCACTTAGCTGCCAGGGTACGGAATTCGATGGAATAGTCGGAGACAGATCTTTCACCTTGCCGCAGATCGGCAAGTCTTCTGGCTGCCTCGTTCCCTGCCACAGTGCAATCAAAAACAGCCCTCATCTCTGCTGAGAGTCTCTGGAACGAGGAGCAGCACAGGTGTTCCACACCGCCGTTCCCCACAACGCTGCTTTGCCTGTCAAAACAAATGCCACTTTTGTTTCCTCCGTAATGAAGGCCTGCGGCTTCAGCGAGGAGAACATAGAACACTTAGTCAAAAAGGCTCTACACATGTTGGGTTCACCACCATACCTTTCCGGCGTGGGTAAACAAGGCTCAGAAAGGCGTTTATTAAGTATTCTGTGGGCGGGCGGCAGTGTGGATGGCGCAGTGGGAACACTCAGGCCTTGTACTAATGAGGAGAGCTCGGACACCTGCGCTGCCACCTCCTGTATAACAGGTCCCATACCCATAATTTGTCCGTCCTGATGATCCATACAGGTGGAATGACCAGGAATGACCATAACCAGGAAGTCCTGTAGGTTAGCTGCATCTGCTGCTTCCATCTTGGTCAGTTCCTACTGTGACGAGTGGAAAATGTAGGAAACAGTTGCAGATTGCAGTTAAAATATTTATTGCCATTGTCAATCCAATCAAGAGTCTGTGAAGGCAAAACTGCGTGAAGGCTGTCAGGACACGCTGGTCGGTAGCGTAGGGACCACAGTGGGCAATGGACGAAGGCAGAGTCTTTGGCAAAACCTAACCGGATAATGAGTTGGCCAGAAAAGACAGGAACCAGCATAACAGAGGAACTGATGAAGACAGGACAGGTTAGCACACATTAAATAGTGTTAGGTAACGAGCCACAGCTGGAATTAATCAGATCATTACCCAACAGGCATGAATGAGATCATGAACCCATGAACCGTGACAATTAAAGCTTGCAGGAGAAGCATGGAAAGTTTTATTTTTGTTTTCTTTGTGGAAAATAAAAGTATTCTACTAGAGTCACAAAACTGACGTTGATCCACTGGTGTCACATTGACTTGTTTCTGGATCTGGGATCATTTCAGTTGTGTTGCTGTCTATGAAGGGTCATGTAGCTCTCTGATTTCATCAATAATATCTTAATTTGTGTTCTGAAGATGAATCAAGGTCTTATGGGTTTGGAAGGACATGAGGGTAAGAAATTAACAACAGAATTTTAATTTTTGAGTGAACTAAGTCACAAGTCACAACTACTTTTATGATGAATATTTTGCAAACTTACAGAACATCCAAAACTCCTGTGCACTGATTTACATGCATTTGTTGTATGTGTGTAAATATTGTAGTATTTTTACAAGCTGATAACTGACAAAGACCTTATAAAATGTGTCAAGGAGTAAAAACATTGCCGGTGATTCTTCCATTGTACACTGATGTAAGCAGAAGGTGGTTTAGATGCCTGTATGAAGAACCAGGTTTGCTTGAGCATTTTGTCTATTCATCTTGTGTCATCAAATTCTGTTTTGGGTTCATTTAGAGGTATCTGGCATACATTGCATCATATTTCTGTCAAACCCCAGTTAACTTGGAAGCGCAACGAGGCTCACCTTTTCAGGGCTCTTGGTCTGCCTTTCTGCTTGTTGTTAAAACATTCACATATTTATCCAAGTCAGTCGTATTTAGTCTGGATTTTTTCTACCTTTCGTAAATGGATTTTTGCCTGATTTGGTGACAGATGAACATATGCCAAAACACTGACATGATTGGATGTTTGATGCCAGCAAGTGATATGTGAAGACATTAACAAATGTTAAGGCCGTTATGCAAAAAGTAATTTGTTTATGGGTTTTTTTATGGGGACTCTTTCAGAACAGACCTGCAGAACTGGAGATCTATGCATCTCCCTTTTCTAAATAATTATGTAACGACTGAGATACTATTGCATTCATTATCAGCTCTGACAAATCTCAGGCATCTTTCTGAATCCTCTTCTCTAAATGCTATTGCAAACAAACATTTTTCAAAGAGAAGAAGGAAGGACTGTATGCCAAAAATGGCCCTTCGGTCTAGACAGGTCTTATAAACATACCAAACGTAATTTCTCCAACATGCTTGCCTGGAATGAGTTACATATTGTAAAGGGTCAGTTGGGTCCTTTCACAGACATGGAGGAAGGTGACGCAGTGATTGGTGTTTTGCCTTTATGCCAGCAGGTGGCTGGGACAGAGTTAAAGCAGCAGAATAAAGCCTTTTTTTTAGAATTAGGTATGTTTATTTTGGATCACCCCCTGATTTAAAACACCATGTGCATTTTGCCTCCTTATTTAACTAACCTGCTTATTACTTACTGTATATAGAGGCATTCACCATGTGTCTCATGTCTATGTCATGTTTTCGCGGAGTTCCAGCTAATTTTAGTGGCAAGTTTCTAAAAACAAAGACTTTCATTTTCCTTATTTTGCAAAAGCACACACTTTTGTTGTTACTGAGAGTGTACTCAAAAAAAAGTATGCACCTAACAGATTTGAATGGTGTATAGCACCTGACACTCATCACTATCGTCTCCTCGAACCTGTAATTGGAAAAGACATCAACATGCTACATGTTGATATCCTTATCTAACGAAAGTTCCAAGTTCAAGATTACTCACCGTGCTCTTTGTCCCCTTCTGTTGTTCACGTCCTTCTGTGTAAATAAACCTTCATACTTAATTTACCCTCTGTGTTGGGTCCGCTTCCGTAACAGAAGCTCGGACCTAAACAGCACACAGCAGCATGAGCACTCCAGATCCCTTTCAAGAGCTTTTCGATGTCGAGCTCCTACATCCACATACACCAGCACCAGCCTTATTCGCCATTACGCTACTCCTTTGCCACCTACCCTCGTCAGTCCCATGGCTCGACATGCTCCCTACTCCGGTCTAGCGGAGGAGTGTAAGGGATTTGTGCTGCAGTGCTCCATCACTTTTGCAAAGTATTCTATATTGTATAATACTGATGATTCTAAAATTGCATATAGTATCTCTTGTATAACAGGAACTGATGGCGACGTGTCAGCGGGAGAACATCTTTATCACCTGACTCAAGGTACCACACCAATTCAAGAATATTAACTAAAATTCCGTACTTTGGCAGCAGCAAGTGGATGGACCAGGACCAGTTCCTGAGCCCATGCAACTTAATAAAGGACGCATGACTCCCCAAGAATGTCCAACCCGAATGGGCCGTGAACTCTGCCTCTACTGCGGGGAAGTGCAAACATTCAATTCATCACAGCATGACCACTTACCCGCCACAGTATAACTCTCCAGGCAGGTCCGGTGAGCCGGTGCCCAAAAGGAAAATTTATCGTCTGTCCCTCCCCAAGTGCCAGGCCATGGAGGTGTCACAATGAGAGCTCGTAAAGCTTGAGCTTGTGCTTCCTTTGGAACATGGAGAACTTGGGAGGCAGAAGTCCAATCAAACGTAACATTTATTGAACAGACAAAAACAAGAAAACGAGGAATACGCTGCAAGCTACGCAGAGCTAAACTACACACATGAAACGTTAACATCCGACAAACAATCAAGACATGGGGAGTGAATATATACAGCGACTAATCAGACACACCTGGACAAGACACGGCTGGAAAAGAATGAACATTGATGAGGAAGGCGGGGTTACAAATGAGGAAGACACATGAGGAACCAGGTAAGAAAACAAACAGAGA
>JAUCNO010000152.1:17240826-17275248 GCA_032353835.1 Enteromius viviparus
CATTGATGAGGAAGGCGGGGTTACAAATGAGGAAGACACATGAGGAACCAGGTAAGAAAACAAACAGAGAGCACATGGACAGAAAACATGCATAGAACACGCCTACGGCGTGACAAGAGGAGTATATTTAAGAGGCTTTGAAACAGGACTATATCCGCTCTTCCACCTCCCCTGCTGCTTTCAGCCTTAATAAAGCAACTGTTCTCTTCAGAAATCCCCTTCCCCTCGTTCCTGCCACCCTTGAGATGCTCCGAGGTGCCCAGGTATTCATGAAGCTGGACCTCCGCAGTGCCTACAATCTTGTCAAGATTCGTCGCAGAGATGAGTGGAAGACCGCTCTTGTCACGCCTACTGGCCACTACAAATATTTAGTTATGCCCCTCAATTTTCCAAAATTTTATGCATGAGATTTTCAAAGACTTCTTAAATAAATTTGTAGTGATTTACATAGACGACATTCTCATCTTTTCCCCGAACATGGAAACCCATCATAGCAGAGGTCCTCAAGTGGCTTCAGGAGTACAGGCTTTACCTGAAAGCCGAAAAGTGTTCCTTCTTTCAAACATCCATCCAGTTCCTTGGATACTACTTTGACCAGACTGGTGTCGGCATGGATGAGGGGAAGGTGGAAGCTGTCCCCAACTGGCCCATTTCCACCTCCATAAAAGATCTCCAAAGGTTGCTCGGATTCTCCAATTTCTACCACTTCAGAGTCGCTTCTGAGCCAGCCCCCGAGCCTCTGCCGGGTTGTCCCCAGCATCTCCGGTTCACCTCACAACAAAAGAACTGAACTCATTCACTGGCCAAACATTAGTAGATCATGTTCATTGTTAATATGATAAAATTGCTAGTAAATTTCCCAATTAATCACAGGAAGTAATAAATTGATTAAACATTTTGGTAACACTTCAGAATATAAGAAATATTTTAGAATAACTATTAACTATGGCTTTTTCCTCAATTTTTTTTTCATTTGCTGCATGTCAATAGTTAGTGTGGTAGTTCTTAAGTGTAGAACAAGGTTACATAGAACTAGACAAGTAAAGTTTGTAGACAAAACTTTGAAGTTGGCTTAAAAAGAAAGTCTGATCTATTAAAAAGTAGTTTTAAAAGCTTCATTTGCAGAAGTCTGACATTTAAACAAGATAGAGAGTTAGATAGATTGATACATTTTTAGTTTAAGTTTAAAAAGTTTTTAGTATGATATAGTTTTAAGTAGTTTTTAAAAGCTTATAGTTTGATTGCTAGATAGACAGACTGACAGGCAGAGATAGATGGGCTGAGTTTGGAGCCTGTAGAGTTAAAGCTCTAGAAGGAGTTAGACTAGTTGATGGTTTTGATATAGAAGAATAATAATGTTAAGTTTAATTAGTAGATTAGTAAGTTGGCTTTCTCAAGCCAACCTAACAAGGCATTAATATGTGCTTAATTAGCACTAATAATTGACTTATATTCTAGTAATATGCATGATAATAAGCAACTAGGTGTAACCGTAAAATTAAGTGTTACCATGTTAAAAAAAATGTCCATTTTTTTCCTTTCTACTATTTTCTTTACAGTTTGATTTAACATGTTCCAGATTTCTTATTCTTTTGATCACTGATGTAGCTGTCAGTGGACAATCTCAGCATTATGACGTAAACAATAAAACAATAGATCTAGCTGCCTTTGTTTTTGGTATGACTGACAACTTAAATGCCCTTGACAGTGGTAGCTGATTTGGGTTAAAGAGGTGCATTGACATTGTCAGTTACCATTAAGTCTTATATCCACTTAGGCAGAATGAAGGGCAGCTTCACATATGATTTCCATGACTTTCAGTTCACCAGGACCCTTGGATGGGCCACAGACAGACATGAAATGGACTGAGGCATGGCTGATGACAGCTGGGATGAGGTTCTTGTCCGCAGACACAGAAACTCAGATGGTTTGCTTCATGCCCTCCAATCATCCATGCATGAGGGGGAAACTAGAAACAGTCTTCTCAGGGGTATCATTTACAGAGTCAAACACTGTTTGGTGCCAGTGCAGACAACAAAAGCTTGTTTTATTTCTCAGAAATTTTAAAAAGGTGACAAAAATTTAAAACCACAATATGATGTTATAAAGTAGCTATTATGTATAAAAGGTAAACAGCATAGATCAGTAGCAGCTAGCTTATTGAATGAAGCTTTCTGGCATGCAGAAAGTCCCTTTGCATGTCTAAGGTGCAATATTCAAATAAAAATTTGCATTTTCAAAATATGTTTGTGAACTGCTGACGGCCTTGTAAGTCTTTGTAAATTAAATAAAATGCAAATTCAAATTAGAATAATATTGTAAATGAATAGCAGCTGTTGTTCTGTTTTTGTGATACAAATTCAATTTAAAAAGGAAATGCTGATGATATATAAAAGTGGACAGGATCCCTGGTTAGAAGCACAAAATAGCACTTATTATGCAGCTTTAAACATTTATATAGATTTTAGACTACCTATAACTCCACAAGAAGTTAAAGGCAGATGTTTTGTATTTAAGTCTAAAGATGTTCTTAAAGTTGTTCTTTTCTACTAAAGACTATTATGATGTCCACAGACTTTACTTCGTTAGATTTACTTCGTTACAAAAAGAAAGAGTTTGCTAAACTGAGCCTTTATTCATGAGAAGGAATCAGAGAGAACAAATTAAGTGAGACGATGTGAAAGCCAATGCAATTATCTCCCCTGACAACGTACAGACTCTCCCAATAAACTTTTAAACTCAATTTTATCGCTTTTTCTCTGGGGGTGGATGTAGACCGCGTCTCAAAACCTAGAGCGCTGGCTACCTGGACAGCCTCGACTGCATTCAAACGATTCCAAAATGCTTTCTAGGTAGGCAGCTCGCTCGGTTTGGAGACACGGCCACAGTTAATTCGTCGGCGGGCTCTGCATATCAATGAGGCGCTGGAGCGTGTGTTTATAGAAGCTCGGAGCGCTCGAGAGCGACTCGTCAGATTGAGAAGAGCGTGACGTGTCGCGGAGCACATTCAACCTGCTCCTGACTGACATCACAGAGACGGGTTTAGCATCACACTCGCGCCGTTTGAGCATCTCGGTTATTGGATTTTAGTGGCACAAACAAACCGGAGGCTGCTGGAGCTTCTCAACAAACTATTGGGGATGAATCGCTGTACGGCCGCTTTACTTTTGCTGGTTATCGCCGTTTATTCACTCAACACAGAGGGTGAGTGTGTGTGGTGTCTATTATTATTATTATTTTTTTATGTTGGGTTCAAATCAATATACAATTCAGCGTTTTAGCTATTTCTCAATTTATGATATTTTATGTTTGTTAACTTTTCTCGCAGAATAACAGCGCCTTACGCTGGTGCTACTGTCAAATACGTTTGTTTCAGACAATCCAGTTCATTCGGCAAAACTTGGCCAGTGGTTGTAAATAGTGGCTCTTTGTGTTGCTGGATGAGTTTTGTTGGCTTGTGTCCTGAGAGGCTGTTTAGAGATGATGCTGAATGGAGCAGAGAAGATTGATGAGGGATTAGATGTAGGTCACGCGTCTTTCAGCAGCAGCTCACCTGCTGGAGGAGATCGAGGCAAAAACAGCAAATGCCACTTTAATGAAGGTCCACCACGCCAGTCTGCTGTGCTGTTTGTTGATTTTTGTGCAGCCTCGTTGTGAGTTCAGTTTTAAAAGCGTTTGCAAAGTTCACTAAATGCTGCCTGGAACATGGCAGAAAGCATCTCTGGAAGAAATATCCTTTAGGCTATATTTCAGAGAAAAAAAAGTAAGCCTGATCAGAATTAAGCCCATTTAGCTCACAAATTTGCATTTGGTCAAAGCAAAAGGTAAACAAATAAAATATAATTGTACACTAATCAGAAAAAAAAAATCATACAGGTTTAAACTATTTGTCCTTTAATATTTACAATGACAAAAAATGATTATATTACATTAATGCATGTTAATGTTTTTTGCATGTAATCTTGTTTTTTGTTAAAGGAATGTTTTTGTAAAAATGCGCACACATTCACATTGGCTTTGCATTTTTAGTCTCTGTTTTCTTTGTGCAGCTTTCTATTTCTATCTTCTCTATTCAAATATAATTTTCTTTTGGAAGTTGCGTGCAACACGAATCAGATATCTCTTGACAGTTTTTGTGAGATCTACTGCGTGATTTTCCTTGGGACCTAACTGTGCGCTGTATTCATTTCTTAGCATACAAGTGCAGATGCACGAGAAAAGGTCCGAAGATCCGCTACAAAGATGTACAAAAGCTGGAGATCAAGCCTAAATATCCGTACTGCCAAGAAAAGATGATATTGTGAGTATCAAAAAAAAATTTTCATCTTTGCTTCGCTCGTTTGGGTATGTAAGTGTGTTTGGTGTATACTGTGTTTTGCACAGTCCTTGATATCAAATCAATAATTATTTAAGTATTATATAATTTTCCCAGTAGGCTTTAATAGACTAGTCTAAGAATAAAACCTAAATATTTACCCATAGTACTTGTTTGTTGATTTCTTCATTGCTATAACTGCAGCTCATAAGTGTCAGACCAAGACCCTGCTAGATAAAACAGGTCATTTCATCCTGAGGTGGTCAAGCATAGTGATCCAGCTCAATCCAGTTCACACCAGTTTAATCAGCTCTAGCAAGACTGTAGCTGTCAGGTAATGGCCAACAAATGCATCATGGACTATCTAATGACTATAAATGACCATCTTAGCTCAGCTATAAACCTTGTAAAACCAGCAAAAGCCTTTTTAACTGGATTCTTCACTTAGGTTTAAAGATGCTATACAATCAAAATGAAATTAAATTGTTTAGCATGGTTCTGTTGTGACTGTGCCTGAAGCCTGTAAGATCCAAACGTGTTTTCCATGACGCAGACTTGTGTATTTTGATAAGCATGTCTTTTTGATAGACGGTATTATACATTCTGTTCCACCTGCTGGTCATTTTAGGTAGTGCAGCATATTTACAAGACCTGGAGATATTTCAAATCAGTCCATGGCTTAAATTTAAACGAAAATTGTGATATGCTTTAGATAATTATTTGAGTGTTCAAAATAAGTTTTAAAATATAGAAATCTCATTACATTTAAACACAGAAAGAGATCTGTCTCCAGTTTCCAGAAATGTTCCTCTAAATAAGGTTCTGATGGGAAACTTCTTACTTGATTGATTGATTTACTGCAATATTTTAAGCACACATATATTCTCGATTCAACTGTGCCTGTGATCATTTGAAGACTGTATAATATCCATAACATTTTAGCTAGTCTGTATACTTACACAAATAATAGTTAATGCAGACATATATTTTATAAAAATTTAAAAAAAAGCATTGGACATTTAGCTCATGTGTCTGAATTTGCATTGGTGAGCTCTGGCCTCAGACAAAAACAAACCCTGAAAGTGTTCCTTCTCTTCAGTTTATGGCACTGGATTCTGAGCATGAGTTTAACATTCTAGAAGCTTCTCCAGTCCCACAAGAGCTCCTGCTCTGTTTTAAGGGGCCAATGAAGAGTTTAGAGTCAACAAACATGTTCTTTTGGCTGCGCAGGTGAATAATAAAGTGAAAATCGAAATGAAAGACTAAAGCACTCTTGGTCAGTTTGCTTCAGCGATTCCAGCGACATGGTAAATATCTTCTTAATAGGCAAAATAAGCTGCGGTATTGAATTCTGCTTTGAATTCGTATTTGTTTACCAGTCAAGTCAGCAGAGCATTCTGCGGTGGTGATGATTCACCTCAGAATCACCCAGAAACAAAGTCCAGAAACCATTTGGCAGGATTTGTCCAATTTCTACCTCCTGCATATAATTTAAATAATCATTGCAATGTACTTTTTAGTGCAAAATTAGATTGATTAAAAAATGAAGTGGTATTTTTATATTTGTGATTAATGGCATGCATGAAATGCATTCCTGATTGTTTGTGTAGCTTGAATGACTAATGTTCTCCCCTTGTCTCATCCTGTTTACCCATCCTCTCCTCCCATGCACTCATCCCTATTTTTTCCCATGTGTTTACAGTGTCACTATGGAGAATGTGTCCCGATTCAAAGGTCAGGAGTATTGCCTGCATCCCAGACTCCAGAGCACTAAGAACCTTGTCAAGTGGTTCAAAATCTGGAAGGACAAACACAGGTAGCGTTCAGTAAGCCTTCGCTGATCTTCTCGAGAATCGCTTACATTGATAGATATAAACCACTGCCTGCCAAAACTGCAAACTCATGTACTTTGACATATTCCCCAAGTTAAATATTCAAGCGAAGTTCAATGAAATTAAAGGGAACAGTTTGGGGTTGTTGTTGTTGTTGTAAGTTTAGTTTTTTATTACAAATATCTAAACATCATTAAATCAACATGCCAATTAAACATATTAAGTCTATTTATTGAACAAGATCAAACCTAATTCATTTTGATCAGTTTTTCAGAAAGCAAGTTTTTTTTTTTTTTTAAATGATGTCATTTGTTGCTTGCCATGTAAATGGATTTTGATTTAAGAATCTTGCATTGAAAACCAACTAAAAATACTGATGAAGATTTTTTTTCATGTGAAGACAAAAAAGTAAAAGTTATTATTATTTCCATATTCTTATTATTCATCCAAATGCTTTATTTAATGCTTTTCTTAAATTTTCTGTGCTTAAAAAGGTCTTAAACTTATATTCAGTAAACCCAAAATATGGGAAACATTACAGGTACACTTAGTTATTTGTTCTTAACGTGTTTATTAAAAATGAATTTAATTAATTTAATTAAGCTGTTTGGAATATTGCAGTGTTTATTAAAAAAATGTATCCATGCACAGAGTTTTTCATCAAAAACATGAACTTTCCCTTATCTGATAGATCGAATCAAGTCCTGCAGTCATTTGACTAAAATGTCATTTTTGTTGAATTCTGTTTTAATGCAGACTTTAAAGTCATGTGCACTCAGCAGACACTAGGTGTCAGTATAAACCCAAACACAACAAGCCCAACATTAAACCTCTCTTCTCTCTCTAGGGTGTATGAGGCCTAAACCTTCTCCATAATGCACGAGGCTGAAAACATTGCGGGATGCACAGCACCTCCAGTGAACTGTGGAAGACCAGAGGACCAATTTTTGTAAAGCATGACAAAGCATATACCCAGACAAGCTTATCAAGCACAAGTTATATTAATGTGGAATAATTTATAGTCATACAAGAATGTTTCTTATACAATGTAATCATGAGCCAAAAGCGCAGTAATGGCAGAGAACAGTCCCTGTGAATAAGTGATCATTACATTTTTGCGACGTGTAATGTTTTCTGAAGCATCAGTTCTCGGTCTGATTCATTGTGTCGTGGCATATAGTAAAGGGGTCCTGACACTTATATTTGGATACCGTCTGGATTGAAACTACGGTGATAAACTATCCACAAGTGTCAAAGTAGATCTTAGAGTTCTCACAGCACGAAAGAAAGGAAATATCGAAGATGTGTAAGTAATATCTACAAAGACTTTGTGTTCTATGCCAACATTCAGCCGGTAAAAGGAGGCAAAGTGTTAGTCCTCAAAATCATTTTCAAATAGTATCTGCCCAAAAGTGCCGGAGGAACTATTTTGTTGTTGTTGTTGTTTTTTTTTAACTTATTCACTTGTTACTTTGGTACTTCACGGTGAAGTGAAAGAGACGAAGCTACATTCAATAATATCAATCATTTAAATAATAACGTACTCTATATTTACACGTATACTCGACAAGCACATGAACTTCGGGGCCTGCAGTGGGTCAATGAAGCTTTTTATTTAATATCAGCCCTCCTATCAGCACATTCTGAACTACGTGTGCCTCCTCTTTGAGGTATTGTAAGCTATTGTATTGGTTGGTTTGGTACGACTGTGTTTTTCTTTTTGGTAAATGGAATGTTTCTCGTCTCCTCTTGTACATCAGATTGTATGCATAAGCACACGGAATAGGTTCTTGTGTATAGACCACCTCGCCTAGTCTAGCTTGTTCAGAACTGATTAGTGAAGCCTATGTATTGTACTGTATCACAGAATTGTTGTTTTACTATTTAAATAATAAATAATAGAAATGTTTGTGTGTTTGGACCGACCCACCAAACACGACTTAAGTCCAAGGAGTGTAATCTTCGAACACAGCAATAAACATTGAAATAAATCACTGCTTTATATTGCGTAATTGTTTTATTTGAATGTGATTGTGTGATAACATGGTTTTGTGTATCATTTAGTCACAACTGTAACGTTTTGGCAGTTACAGTAACTAAAACATAAAAAAAAAATATGCAATGAATGAAACATACTTCAAATATATTATACATTTTTTATTTATTTATTTTTTATTAGGATTAACCCCTTGAAATGTACCATGTCATTTTCGAGGGGGTGCCAAAACACAATGTGGTACAATTACAACGTAAAACAAAACAAAACACACATTTACAATTCATTATTAGACAACACACACACAAAAAAAGAGAAAAGCACCACCAAATTAACTAGCCATGAAAACTAATCACAGATATACAACATAACTTGATGAAAATACCTTATGCACTACACACTGCTCATAACAGCAACAGTACCATAATCAATGATAACATGTACAAACCACGGCCAACTGTAAAAAATTTTAATAGTTCACATTTTTATTTAGAATTTTAAAATTACTTTTATTTTGTTATCATCATTTTATTATTACCCTTACCTTGCAATTGTACTTTCAGTATACTAAACTGGTATATTTCAAGTCTGCTAAATTGGAACAACTAATTTTGCACTTTATTTGTCTTATTAAAGTCATACTTAGTATATTTGATTGTGCTAAAGTGGAGCTATTGCAAGTATACTTTAGGCACACTTTAAATATTTTGTATTTAAAGGGCAACACAATCCTCATTAAAAGTGACATTAACACACATTTTAGGCTTATTAATAAGAAATATGCATTGTACAAAAGTAATAGCTCACTCCAAATAAAGTTGAGTTAAAACGTTTATATCAGTAGGTCTTGAGTTATCACTCAGTCAATATGTTAATAGATTTGAACTATACTTAGTATTAAATTAATATATTTTAAATATGTTACTTTTTTTACTAAAATAGGAAACTGATTGGTTGACTGACTGATTGATTAATTGATTGATTGATTGATTGATTGCCAAAGTAATACAGCAGAAAAAAAATTTAAGATTAGAAAGGGTATGTTCAATCCATTTAACTCAGTATGAAAATTGTTTGTTGGGAAAAATGGTATTTGGTAATAAACATACAAATACAGAATCTTCTGGAACTTAGTTGTTTTAATTAGTTGTAATTATTATAAGTGTTATAATATATTGCCTCTAGTTTGTGTCAAACGTTTTTGTCTTTGTAGCAGACGTACCATTATATTCTCTGTCTTTTTCCTTGAAGGGATGTCCACTGCACTACATGCTAATTGTGATCAATCAATCAATCAAAATGTATAGTTAACTTATTAATGGCAAGACAGATTTACTGTTTAATACATTGCATTTTTTGCAGTAAAAAGGTATGCGTTTATATAGAAAATGATTTTACAAAATTAAGCTCGCTATGAGAAATCACTGGAGTATATAACGTGTGTAAGCTAGTAAGCTATGCTTGTATCGAATCAAACACTGGGTGGCGCTGCTGTTCCATGTAAAACAATATCCTCTTTGACAGGACAGCAGCTTTAGGCGGTTTTAAATTGCTTTACTTTTCACTTAGTTTTTCTTTCGTTTAAAACAACAAATAATTCATGCATGTCTTGCAGTTTATTCATTACCTTGCAGTTCAGTGATCAAACACTAAATCCATTACTAATAAAAGCAGAACTGCGTTTCCTTTACGTAAAAAAACAGTGAAATCGATACCATGACAGTTTGACTATAATGTACAGTAAGTTTTATGCGTTTGAAAGCTTGAATGTATAAAGCGGCATAAGCAATGAGCATTTCCGTTTCTGTTTCATATCAAATAAAGGCGACATCATATGAAATATAAATTACTTAAGAATATTCTGGAAAGAATGCAGAGAGAGAGAGACAGAGAGAGAGAGAGGCGGGGTCAGTGTGTTTTTGGCATCGCTGTGGGTGTGTAACTAACACCGTCTCCATTCCACAGAATCAACTACTCGCATTGAAACTGGCCATGCCAGCGCAAGACTGCAGCTAGTAATCATCTGTATTAGTATCGCATCCTTTGAACCAAGGACTACTGGAATAATTCTGTTTGCTGCTCGTTTATCGCCTGGTTTGACCTGGTAAGTACTGATGATATCGTTGAAGAAGTGACTTTAGCGGATGCTAGCAGTCGCGTTAGCCAGCTGAGGGATCGCCTCACAGCGACTCATCCTGTATTTGCACCATGCTATTAATTTCTACTCTGTTCTGTTGTTGTGTAATGGTTGTATTTTACACTTCACATGTTTAATTAATTTCTGCCTTCGTGTAATGAGGATTAAATGCGCGTTTGGTGGTTTTTGTGCGCTGACTGGTGTGTGGCATCAGGAATAGATGTTGACAGTGCTAAGCTATGATGCTAACAGGATAGCGTAACGTTAGAAAGACGTTCGTTTTTTTAATAGTGAGAATTGAAAATGTGGTTTGTTTTTGAGGGTTTTATTTACTTTGGGCAGGCGTGATGCACAAACCAGAGGCATCAGCTTTTTTGGAAATGTTCCTTCATTTGAAATTGTGTTTTTATTTATTTATTTATTTATTTTACTGAAAAGGGTAAGATGCTTCTGTAAGTTGAGTGACATTGTTGACAGCTGAAGGTTCAGTCTGTAACTGACAGAATCACTCCCTTTCCATTAAAAAATCATAAATGCCTGACTTCTTGGTTTTGAGACGTTAAACATGTCTTCTGGAATAAAAGAGAATGCTTTGGTTCCTAAAATAGCTTCAGTTTCGTTTAATTGGGATGTGAAACTTGAGTCCTGTATAGAGCTGTTTCTGGAACAGCAGCTGAGGAGGATTGTGCTGCTTAATAATAGATTCATTATTCAAATTATTTGACCTTGTTTTATTTTAATTGTGTAAACATTTTTTATGCTTTATTTTTAATGTAATTATTTATTACGTATTTCGATTTGATCAAGTTAAGTTTTTTTTTAAGGTTACTTGTTTAATTGTTTAATTGCACTTTTTTACATATACTTTTATTTTCCCTGCACATTTCTTTTTGTCAACTTATTTTGTTATATCTGTTAATATTCGTAAAATGTTAATTGTTTTCATAAAAATTTAATTTTCAAATATTTCTAAATTTGTCTCTAAATATTCATGCAGACCACGTAGCACTCGTTTGTGGCTGCTGGACCCCAGTTCAAAAACCCCAGACTGTATGTGTGTACATTGTGATAAATAAACACCTGTTATTTGTCTTTGCCTGGCCTTTAGCACAAAGCACTTTTCAATTGGATGGTGTCTTTTACAACAAGGTTCAAAGAAATTCATCAAATCATGAAAAAGCCATGGAAATTTCTAGCTTTTATAGTGTGTGCAGTATATTTAGCTAGCTAGAGATGGCTTTTTATGAGTCTGAACATTATCTTGAATTAATTTTCTGCTAATAACAAAAAATATTGAAACGTCATTGAAATTCAGGCAATCCAGTACTTAAAGACAATGCTAAAAGGTAACCTTGAAAGCCAGATGTGTTGTTTTTTTATGCATACGTGATTGATGGGAGCAAAGTCGTTGACTGTTGTCCACTCCTGTTGCTGTAGATTGTTGTGATAGCCGCTTGTTTTGTAACGCAGCAGGGCCAAGCAAAGCCAAACCCATAAGATCTCCCAGCGAGTCACAGACAGGACGTCTAACAAACTAGACCAACCCTTGCTTTCACACCAGCGTGAAACTGTGCTACTCAAAGCAAAAGCAGTTGCTAGGATAGCTTGTAGCTATCATTGGGTTTTTAGCTGCTGTACGTATGGATATGTTGATAAGGCCTTTAAAACCTGCTGAACGTGTCTTTTTCAGATTACAGCTAAACCCATCTGTCCTTGAGGAGATTTCAACGCTGGCTCCTTTCAGTGACAGACTCTCTTTAGATTCATCCAACCGCCTGTCATTAAAACGGTTGGAGCACCATATGGGTTGAGAGCTAGATTACGGATAACTGCATTCATTTGTAGCACCGGTTCTCTGTTGTAATAAATGTTCTCTATTAGTTCACTGTGCAAAAACAGCAGAATCATCACGATTGAAATCAGATCTTGAACATTGACGGTCATGTGATGAGCTGCTTTGAATTTTTTTTAGATAGCGAAAGCGAAAGCTTCAGGTTTGCTTCCTGTTAGTTCTGTTAAGAATATGACTTTATTTGGTTTTGGATTCATAGCCAAAGTATGAGCTCAGATCGAAATCTCATTGCAATTCTGTGAGTGAGTAAACCACCGAAACTACATCAGCTGGCAGTCACCTTGAACATGCATTTGCATTTTGTAAATTAGCCTGATACTTGCGTGCTATTTTTGTCAGATGGACCCCAGCCTTTAGTGTGTGTTGCATAATAGTCATCCGCAGCGGTGTGCCTACCTCATTTGTCTTCCTGCTTAGTATTACTCAATATTTGCAAATTTAGACAACAGGAAGCTTATTCGAATGGAAATCCCAGCAACAAACATTTATGTTAAGCAAATGTACACGAAACCTCTTCTTAGTGTTTATCAGTGTATGATCATGCAAGTGGACAATAAAAATGCACTGAAAAAGAAACCGGAGTCAGAGACGAGAATGTTATATACTGACTTAGAGATGTGCTCTTAGTCAAACTCTAGGATAGGCCACACAGGGCATTGTGTGAGCGATAGTTTTGTTTTGGTAACGCATCTTGAGCAGCTTTCACATGATTTATTTATTTTTTTTCTGGAAAATTATTGGTAAATTCCATTTTGAGATCATGTACGAACAGAACCGGTTTGCTAAATCAGTGCTGTTGAGTTGTCAGGAATATTAATATGTTTTATCAGCATTTTTTACCAGTGAATTACGAAGCCTGTCACTCAGAAGTCAAAATATTTTGTCATATTTGACACCCGGGCAAATGGGGAAAGAGGTACAGCGTTTAAAGGTCAGATCACATTACTGATGTCACAAAGTAGACTGGTATTTTAGTGCTGATGTGTGGAAGTTGTCTGATAAAGATGAAAGCAGCTGTATTGGTGAACAGCAGATATGATTTTTTTTTAAGTTGTATTTTTGCTAATTTTATCAAAAATCCTTTGCCTCGAAGCCTAATTAATTTATAAGTTTTTTCGCAATGATTTTTGCATTACTGTGACAATCCACTTACCCTTACGTCACCGCAAAGCGGAAGGAGACGGCGGTGTTTTGATTTGAGGGCGCGAGCGCGGACTAGTGAGGGTTGAGTAACAGTGACGATGAACACAGAGATCAAATGAACAGGAGAAAACGACAAAAATGTCCTACTCCAAAACCAGAGGCGGACTGTCACCCGAGACCAGGTAAACGGATGGGATAAACCACAACGGTCAGTGCAACACTGCACGACAGATGTGGAGGGAACAGCGACAGCGAAAAGTGGCCGGAATTAATTCATTTAATTAAATTCATAAATGTAAGCTGGCGGTGAGAGGCGGCGCGTCATGGACGGCGAGAGCGTCGAGGAGAGTTGAAATCAAAGTAACTTTATGGCAATGAGCTATGACTCGTTTCGGCCGCAACCAGTCAGAATGAAGTCCATGCTTTGCAGGGCGGCAGTGACAGCCTTGTGGTTCATAATGCAACCCCATCTTTGCAGTCTAAAGGGGTCTAAAGTTAGACTAGAAAGAGTCAGCAGATTTAAATAAATGCAAAAAAAGATGACTCGTTGCAATTCAGTTTGCAAATGTTTCAGTACATCATCACTGCTGGTTTAAAACAGTTTTATTAAGAGTTTAATCTAATGAAACATGCATGCCTTTAAGCGATCCTATAAAACGTAATTAGTTGCTTCAAGTGTGTTTAATTAGAGTTGGAGCTAAACTTTGCAGGACAGTCGAATGCCAGGAGCAGGGTTGGGCACCCCTGATATATGTCTATAGATGGACCCATTCCAAATCAGATGAGCGTCTCTTCACAGTGGGACTTAAAAGCATAATGAAAACGAAACTATAGAATTGTGCAGTGGTGTTGACTGATGGATGTTTTATCTGTAAGTGTATTGAAATGCCATAGACGGCATGCAACGTAATGTTCAGAAAAGTCAGTTTTGACAGTTCTTAACCTTGTTTATGAATGTGTGGAAGTTGCCACTGACTTCGTTTGAGTCCTATAAATACTGCTCCAATTGACTGGATCTCTACATCTCTTTAAGTAGTCTTTTAGGTCACGGCAAAGACAGACGTGGACTTAATGAAGTTGTTGTCTTAAGCAGTTAATCTGCGCTCTGACCCCCGCTGCTCTTTCTCCGGGTCCCTTCAGAACGTTGTCAGCTGATTAGCTAAATTTGCAGTTTCTCTCGTTTCCATCCTATTAATGAGAGCTGGGTTCAGTGTTGCCAGGGACCGCCGCGCTGCTAGACTGGCATTTTACTTCACACTCGAGCATCCAGTGGTTTAGTATAACCATTTGGAAATTTCCATTTCCTGCTGAGCTGTGTAGGAGACTCTTAATCAATAATGTCAATGTTAAAGACAAGCTCAAGTTGTTCTTTTAAGTGTCAAAACTCCTCACTTGTGTGGGCTGCTATTAATGAACTGGTTTATTTGTGCATCGGATCTTATCTTTGGTGGTCAGGGTTGATGGGTTGTGTTCTTAAATGGCTTTTTTGAAGTCACATGACGACTTCTGCACAACATGGGAAACTTTCTGCTTCTCATAAGCAACCCGTGATATATGACCCATGCTCTTTGTGACAGAGAACCTCAGGGTTTCCTTTTTGTATGTTTATCCTGTTATGGTTCTTATTATTAAGTTACATATTCCCACGTACTGAATAAACAGTTTTGATAATTACACAAGACTAATCTGGCTCTTTCATTCCACTGGGATCTGTTTAGCGCCATATATTTTGATATGTTAAGACAACTATAGTGTTAATATTTGGAGCAAGCTTATGTTTTGCATAAATGCAGTGCTGCATCAGAGGCGGTTTGCTGTTGTCATGGCACTTGGCACGCATTTGTGTTTTCTGTCTGGAATCAATACATAATGCAACACCGTCTCCGCAGCCTAAAGGGGTCTATAGAGATGGCTGTATAAAGTCAGCAGATTCTAATAAATGCAAGAAGAGGACCTGTTGCAATTTAGTAAGCTAATATATATCATCGCAAACTTTGAATAGATACTGTGTGTTATAGTTTATATAAATATAATATATGGACACATTCCAAGTCAGATTAGCGTCTCTTCACAAAATAAAGGCATAACAATTAGAAATTAATAAAAATGTACAAACGTAATGAATTTTGGATTTGTCTATGATTTGTCATTTAATGTTTCTATAAAGAATAAAGTAAACATTAATGCTAATAAAATGGGAATAATACTAAAGCCCTATTCAGACAGTTATTGTTTCTCATGTGGACATCTGTAGAAATAAATTTGCATGGCACCGCAATGCCTGTTTCATGTAAACACAATAAATAATTTTTTAACAAATGATTGCAAACCATAATAATGGTTAATAATTTTAAAAGTTTACATGATTTTTTACATGATTGAGCCTTTTTTTTCACCTAACAGCCCCAACTCACTATTGGGACCACATTTCAGTAATAAAAGTGTCCATGTTTGATTCAAAGCATATGGATTTATCTGAGATGTGGATTTGGGCAGTAGTTTACCTCAGTGGGAGAAAAACAGACTGAAAATCTGCAGTAGCCCCTGTAGATGTAAGATGGTAAAATCAAACCATGTGTTAGCTTATGGCTACTATTACAGACTAGAGCCGACCGATAAAGGATTTTAAAGGGCCGATAGCGATACAAATATTTGTTGGTTTTAAAATCCGATATTCTGGTATATCGGCCGATATTTATTATTATTATTATTTTTTATTTCAGAAACGCGCAACAAAACATGAACAGATTTCCCTAACATTAGGTATTTGTAGTTATTTATGAGTTTTAATAAACATAATATAAACATAATATGGTAATGCAATTTTCATACTTGTCACAACAGAACAGAGGAACTTCAAAATATATTGAAGTTCTGATAAATAAAATGGTTTGGGTCCTAAGGCCCACTGGTGTAAAGGATTGAGATCAAATAATAACATCCATTTATTAGGGAGATAAATACAAAGTAGAGACATTTCAGTGCATTGCTGCCTCGTGAGACTGTACAATTTCATATCAAGGGTTTCTACTTCTAGTGCCGTAAAGTGTTATGTCAGAATTTGAAGTGTTGCGTTTAGCCCAGTTACCCTGATTGCCTGTTACCTGATTACCAGATACCACCTACAATAAAGTGCTTGCCTAAATTACAGGGCGAATGCTCCCATCTAGTTTTAACCTTGAGCTCCTCCTAATAATTAATCATTGGCGTTAGAGATGTGGTTTGTTTTGACTGATAATCTCCTCGTTTGATAATGTCCTCGTCTTCAGGACACTGTTCCAGGGAATGTTCTGGAATGTTTGCAGTGACTCTTTGTGTTTCTCTTGCATGCTTTTCTGTGACTGCATCTACAAGCTCACCAAGTAACAAGTAACCATAGCAAGACAACCTAGCTTCGCAAACATCATGTCACCAAGGAGATGCGGAGAGATTTGCCTGCAGAAAATTCCAGCATCGTCCCTTTATGTGTTCTCCAGTGCTCTGAGGAATGAGCCAAGGTCATACTGTGCTCTCTGCTAACTGTCTCAGCGCTGAGCTGCTTTTAGCTTCTCAAACAATAGCGAACATTGTGAGTGAAAGGTCATGGTGTGTGATATGTGGGATTAGAATCATATCTACTTTCAATTGTCTGCAGATTATAACATCTGCTGTTAGGGGGCAGTTCGCACATCGTTCCTATTTGTTTTCGGGACATTCTGTTCCTGTTTGGTGTTGTTGGGTAGTTATTCGTGCCTTAAAAAGGTCTGTGATTCGGCACAGTGCTATTAACATTTTAAAAAGTCATTTGTGTAAATAATAGTAAAGGTAATGGAGTAGAACTAATGAACTGTAACAGTGTATACGTTTCAGAGAAATGTGTCCATTACCATTACCCTAAAGTTTCAGATACTTTATGAATAGACTTTTTAAACCTTTCATGCTATTTCATGATAATAATTCAAGTGAACAGTTGTAGTTTCAAATTATTATTAGTTTCAAATTATTTGCATCTTGAAATGAATAGTTCTGTATCCCTCTGTGTTGTTTTTATTTGTTCTGTTTGGAAGATAACGAGCCTTTAAATCTCCTTTGTATAGAACAAGGCATTTTCAGCTTTATTTATAAACTGCTTACTAATGACTGTTAATGTTGGAACAATGCTTTATAAAGGATGGACCGACTGTTTAATGCTTAACTAATGGTTGATAGTGTGCAGTTAATATAAAGTGTTACCATTTTTATTTTATAAGTATCGATTCAGGCACCGGAACCGTTTTAAAAGTATCAATTTGGCACCGTTTTTTTTTTTTTTTTATCGGAGGAAATGGTCTCTTCTCGTATGGTGGGTGAGAAATTACGAGACGAGCAGAGTGCCTTACGAGCACTTACCGACCTCACAATCATTTTTAGACATGTCAAAAAACTTCCAGGAGCTGTCGGTTGAAAGTGTGACGTGTGCTGTTGAACAAGCCGATTTGTTGAGCAAGCTGGAAATGACCAATCAGAAGCTAAAACGGAAAAACACAGAAGAAGAAAGATGAACATGGCAGCACCACAGAGAATTTGGGCTGTCGAGAAAGAACTCTGGCCAGAACAAGCGCTGTATGATATATTGAGCAGCATTTAAAATAATATAATAAATAGTTATAATCCATAAAAACTATCTATCACTAAGTGAAAATGAAACTACTTTCTTTGTGCTTTCAAAGAGTTGGAAGTTGTGTCCTCTTCCAAAAAAAGAGGACACAACTACAAATCAGTGGTTTAGTTGTATTTACAACACTGTTCCAGAAACAGTTCAACACAAATATTACTGTGTTCAGAGCATTTACAGAGTAGGGTTAGGTAAGTTTAAGCAAGTCAAGCTACTTACTATTTAAATGTAAGTTTTGAGCAGTAAAGAGTAGTGCTTGTTGTTTGTCGTTTCTCCAGTCACGAATGTAGACATGGTGTTATGTTTACGAGGTACAATAAGAAGACAGTCCTCAGAAGTCATTATAATCAGTAAATATGTCTCCACTGGATGCAACAAATGCCCCGTTTGTAGTGTGTTTTATTGATTTGGTGTCATAGCACCGGAACACGGCATCAAGTTATGGTAAGGGGCATAACATTTCTGCCAAATGCTCGAGGTATTTGGCCAATCACAGTGCACTCGCTGGCCAATCAGAGCACAACTCGTTTTTTTAGAATGTTGAGCGTTGTACATATCGACCCATTTCAGGAGGAGGGGCTTAGAGTAGAAACACAAACATACAGTATGTAGAAAGTAATGTGTTTTTTGAAACTTAACCACATAGACGCATTGCATTACACCAAATACACACAATAATGTTCCTTTTAGCAACATCATATGACCCTTTAAAAAAATATTAACAACCCCAAACTTTTAAACAGTCGATTTGTCATGTTTTTGGAATTCTAATTTCCTTGTTCAGAGTCTTAGAACACTTTTATTAACATTCCTCTTCCAAGTAAAATAAAAGCAAAGCATCAAGGCTTTCAGTTGCTCGATTGGAAACCTTGTTTGGATTAAAATTCCGTTTAGTATTAAATGTGGTTCATGTGATGCCATATGCAGCAGGCTGAGCATATTGCCTGCCGTTTTTCTTCCTAATTGCGATTTTAAACTTCACCAGATACGTTTTTCAGACCACAGATGTTCATAAGTGGTTTGTAAATTTGCCCTAGCTAATATTTAATCAGAAAGATTGTTATCTGTTTTGATGCATTTGCTAAAGCTGCTATTCTCTGTTTGTTTTGTTTCCTTCAGTTTATCCACTAAAGTCCTGAACAGGATTTGCGGTCCGTCAATGAGGAACTACAGGCTCATCTTCTGCCATAACCTGAAGCAACCATAGATGAACAATTCGTTTACTACTAGTGAGTGGAGCAGTAGATAAAGTGAACTTCTGGGCATTTGTACAACAAGGTAAGCTCTGGCATGATGGAAAAGTCAATTCATATTGCAATCATACTCGCTGAAAAAAAATGCGTGAGACCAGCTGGTGTTGTCATGAAGACATCAGGTGTCAGTTCAGATTGTGTGTAGATTTCTGATCAAGCCGAACGCTAGTCAGATGCAGAGTTTTTCCTTAACATGAACAGCTTGTTTGCAGTGTTTGTGATGGAATTTGCACCTGCTACCAGCAAAAGAAATCGACGTGCCGCATCTGACGGCTGTGCAATCCTTGAACATAACAGTCGCTCCACTTATTTAAGCTCTCCTCATCTCCTCATCTCTGCTTCCGAGACGGGAGAGGTCCCGCTCCAATTTTCGGCTTGTTTTGTTCTTGTTGTCCGGAGTTGGTGGTTTGAGCTGGCGCCCCACCCATGATAACGTGTTTATACAGAGAGGTGAAGAGCTGTTCTGGGCATCTGTGTGCAGACGGACTGAAGCAGCTAGGCTGTGGAGGCGATGAGGAAGAGCCTCAATACTTCCCTCAGCGACTCCCTTAGCACGGCCAGAGTGTTCGGGATCCCCCTGGAGGAGGTGCAGCACAGCGGGCAGCCAGGACATGAGGTCCCTCTGCTGGTCAGGAACATCGTCGAGTACATTGAAGAGCATGGTGAGTCGGGTGAGTCGGGGGGCGTTTTCCAAATACCGTGCTTTAATGATTTATTGTATTTATTTACAGTGAAGTATCATTTGTTAACGTTAGTTAATGTATTAGCAAACACTGAGCAATACATTTATTACAGTATTTATGTTATCTTTATTAATGTTAGTTTATAGAAAATGAAAGTCCTGTTAATTCTGGTGCATTAACTAATGTTAACGAGCACAGCTTTTTATACTATTTAAAAGACCGTGTAAAGTAAATTTTGAGAATTGTTTGTAAACGCGTTATAAATGTCAGAAATGCATTTCTGAAACGTGTTACAAGGACTGTGAACTGTGTGATACTTAATGGTGGAGTTATACAGTTTTTCACTATTTTCGTGAGCAGGATTTATTGCCAGGTCTAAATCGAAGCTTGGTGAAATAAAGAAGCCACCGAGCACTTCCCCCTCCGGCAAAACTATAAGAGCTGTGCTGGACTTGAAGCAGCACTGACTGCACAGACTGATCGCTGTGTGACATCAGTACAGTGAGAGCTATAGAGAGCAGGCGCTCATTATGCAGTACTTGATGTCAAACACTGATCGTTCTGCGCAGTGCTTCTTGAAGTCACAGATAATTAACTAAAGCGCATAAGCATCAGTGGTTTGTCCGTTTAATCATGAATTACTGTCATTACCATTAGATACTACTACACCTTATATTATTTACTTTTTTAGCATTCATATTTGGCTGGGTGGTTAATAACACATTTTCAGAACAGATTTTGACTTTACACTGACTTTTATAATGCATTAAATGTTGAAGTTAACATTAACTAAGATTAGTTAGTAAGTATTGTTCTATTTTAGTAATGTTAATTAATGTAGTTAACTATTGAACATTATTGTAAAGTGTTACCTTTTTTTTAACAATTTAAAGGTTTTAACTTCAGGAGTTTTTGTCTAAAATATTAACCCCCCAATTTTTTTTTTTTTTATTCAGCAAGAATGTGTTAACCTGATATCAAGTTACAGCAAATCAATCAAAGTTAATCAAAGAATTTTAAAAATAAAATCATGTTTTCCACAAAATATTAAGCGTTTATTAATACGTTTTTAGCATAAAATTCAGAATTAAACCAAATCAGCATATTAAAATAATTTTTGTACGATCTGAAGACTGGAGTAATGATGCTGAAAATATATCTTTATTTAATATAATAAAATAGAAAATGTATATAAATAGAAAATCCATTTTAAATATAATATTACTGTTTTTACTCAAATTAATGCAACTTTAATGAGCAAAAGAGATTCCTTTTTTAAAACATTAGAAAACAGCATGGAAGGTTGACTAATTAGTATGATGTGATCAAATAATGCAATATTTTGTATCTATATGCCTTCAAAACCCCCAAAGTCTTTACTCTCAGATATGCAGCAAGGTTGTTTAACACAAGTGTATAGCTGCTGCGCACATACTTGAAATTTGTTTGCATTTATCAAAGTAGCACAATGACATTTTCATCTGATAAAGACAAAAATGTTGTTTGGGTCGATTGTACGATAGGAGTGGCTTCCCTGTACTCCCAGATCAAAGATGCACTTCCTTTTATTGTGCGACATCACCGAGTTAAAAGCGAAAATACTTCTTCAGCTCGAGGCTTTCAGTACCACTGTGTCAATACAGAGAGTCTCTCATCTAATTAGCTGCCAACTATTCAGAGTCCTTCACGTTTTTTCCTTTTCAGTTACTGGTAACTGCAAATGATCATATAAACTGTGATAATATTTCAAATTCTCTTAAGAGATGAGGACTTTAGCCTGATGATGTTTAAACTACAGCACAGGCAGGATATTGAAGCTATGTTGGCAAGTCCTTTAAAGGACTTTAGCCGCCCTTGTTGTCTCCAAACACCAGCTCTTCCTTTCTGAGTTCAGCAGACTGGCGTTTCTCCTGCACCGTTTCATACAGAAGGATGTTTTTGCTCTGAACTTCCCCTGGTGCAGAGTCTTATATACAAACACAGAGCACCAGGAATGGGAACCAAGACAGATCGGCTAATGCTGATGTGCCAACTGAGCTTTTAGGAAGCTTCTGATCTGATCTGGCAGAAATCTAGACTTTGTTAAAAAAGCGCTTCAGTCAGGCGTAAAAATATCCATTATTAGTTTTATTCGAAACATTAGGGTTTAAGAATGTAAACTTGTCCCATCATGAAATTAAAATAAATTATGTTTTAAAAAGTATTACTATTAGTAGAGAGAACTGTTGCTGATGTTACCACACGAACAGATCTGACTAAAGGGATTATGAGTTTACCAAAGCAACTGCTTTGCATAGTCAGCTGCTCTGTGCAGTGATTCAGCGATTAAAGTCTCTTTGGTGAGGATGTTTATACATTGCACGCTTTGTCTAAGTGAGCTGTGTGTTTGTGTTTCATAGAAGGGCTGCATCTGGGTCTATTTCTAGTGAACGGGAACGCAGAACGCGTGGAATGGCTCAGGCAGCGCTACGATAGCGGTGTTGAAGTCAACCTAGAGAAGGAGGCCGACCTGGCTTCCGCCGTCAGCCTGCTACGCCTCTTCCTGCAGGAGCTCCCCGAGCCCATCATCCCTGCAGGCTTACAGGTGCAAATAATGCAGCTCTATCAAGGTGGGTGTTATGATTTCTGTTAATGTTCCTCTGTTCAGTTAGACTGAATTGTTGTATGTGCTGCATTGTGTCTGTGTCCCCTTGCTCTTATTTATCATCATTACAACTCATCTGTTTCTTTCCCATTGAGTCTCCGCCCCCTTGTTTGTCACTGTGGTTCTTTATCAGCTCCTCCCCATTGTTAACTCGTTGTCTTGTCCCTCAAAAGATCTGTGTGTTTGTAAAGCCAATCACCGAGCATCAGGTTTCCTCTTGTAAAGTGTCTTTTTGACAGCCGATGCCGAAAAACAGGTTGGAAAGCAGAGTGGCCAATATATAGACAATATAATTGTATTTATTTTGATATTTAAGAAGTTTTACGGACCCGACCATCATGCAGCACACACGCACACTTCACAAGATCTCAACTAGATTCGACTCTGTAATTCTATTTCATTCTATTTAATATCGGCCAATATCTCAGCCTTGCCGATATATCGGTTGACCACTAAAAAAGCCTAAAAAGTGAATAAATTGGATCTGTCTGCAAATGTGTGTTTTATCTTCTGCAATGTTCTTACAACTTGACAGACTTTTAATAGGATTGCATCATCAAAGCAGGGACAGAGTCTTTCACGCCTTTACATCAGCCAGCTCACCTCCTATTATAATAACTGCACACCCCTCTAAACTTCCTCCTCATTCTGACCACTGTTTTTTTTTTGCTCTCTTTAGACTACAGCAGTGAGGAAGAGCTGGGCAGAAACATGAAGTACTTCCTTCAACAGCTGCCACAGGTCAATTACAGCTTGCTCCGCTTCCTCTGCCGATTTCTGTCTGGAGTGGCATCTCTTCAGGAGGAGAGCTGGAGCATCGGAGCTCTCGCTGCCGTCTTCGGGCCAGACATTTTCCAGTAAGATTTCTTTTATCGTTTCTTGTCATTTATATTAGCTATAGTGCTACATAGTCATGTTGAAGGAGCGAACAGTAATTTTTTCCAGTGTAAGACTGTTTATACAGGTGTTAGCCCATACAGAATCTTTACAGTTTCAATTGCGTGGGCGAATCTTCAAAGGGCAGGTTAGATGATGTTGAGGTTGACTGTTGAATCAGCAGTTGTGTGGAAATAAGTGAAATAATTTAATGTATAATTTCTGCTGCATTAGGGAACGTTTACATGAAACCTGTCAAAAACTCGAGCCCCAGTGTTCAGGAATTTTTTTTCTGAAATTTTCTTGAGGGCTATGTGAACAGACCCTGCACATTGCTTTTAATGCATTTTTTATGCACATAATTTTTCCTATCATAATTCTTGCTATTTTTACGTTTTAGAGGCAGTGTGTAAATGTGATTGACACGGTGTGAGGTTGCATTTATTTTTTTAACGGGTATAAAATTTTGGACCAGAAGTTCAGTGCTCGGTGACCTTTAGTCTTCACCAAACATAATAGCATAAAAACTGTTTTACAGAATCATTTTTAAAAACGCAAACACTTGTTTCCTGTTTGCCATTGTTAGCTCAGACAGACAGTGTTGCCCCAAACTCACACTAATGGTTTAGCTAATATTTTAGAGCCAAGATTCTCAAACAAACAGCAATATTTCGATTATTTTGCACCAAAACGTCAGCGTTTACATAATTGAAGAAATCGGTCTACAGACATAAAAAGTATTTTACCATCAGAAAATAACACACGTTTGACCTGATTCCTGTCTGTGTTCTGCAGTTTAGACACCGATGTGGAGGATCTGAGAGAGCAGGAGTCGGTCAGCCGTATTCTGGCAGAACTGCTGGAGAACCAGGAGGAGTTCTTTGACTCGGAGGACGACGACATTTCCAACACCAATGACTACAGCTCCATTAACGACCAGGTGAACTTTCTTTCCTATGTGCTGTTATTGACACTAATGCTGCTCATCTGTATTCACACAAGATTTTTGGACAAAACTGATGCTGTTTTTTCAAAAACCAGAAAAAGTCATGACAAGAATGAACCATGCAGTCATCCGCTGATCTCTACCAGATGATATTGTAAATCGATGCATGCATCACACAATACAAGGACACTAATAATGAATGAGCTTTGTCTCAGTGCTCTGCATATGTCAGCAGCCATGGAAGCAAATTGTTGGTTTACAGCCTATTTATTTTTAAAATAAATAACATGCATAATAATTGCAGCATGTCTATTTTCAAATGGTATTCTAGTAATTCAACCAGTTAGTTAAATCTCCATCAACTGCAAGATGCTATCCTATCAATATGGGCCAACATTTCTAAAGAATGCTTTTAGCACCTTGTTGAATCAATGCCATGTAGAATTAAGGCGGTTCTGAAGGCGAAAGCGGGTCAAACACTGTATAAGTATGGTGTTCCTAATAATTCTTTAGGTGAGAGTTTGTATATATATATATATATGTATATATGTATGTACAGTATGTATGTATGTATGTATACTAGAAATATGTTGTATATGCACTGTTTATTCTAGGGTAACATCTCAAAGAAGTTTTGTAAATGCATTATTAAAAGTGGTTTGTGACAACCTAAACCAAATTAAAGAGTAAAAAAATAAACGATGCTAATAATTCTCTAGAGTTAGTATTGGATAAAGTGGGATCATTGCTAATATCACAATGAGTGAGAACAGAATATTACTATAAATGTTGAAAATGCACATTTATAAAAATGCCATTGGTTGGAATAGTTTAAACCAAACCAAAACAGTGTTAAAAAAATGCTTATATATTATATTTCCTGATCAGTGCATGGCTAATTGTTAGCGCAGCACTTAAAAATGCTTTAGGGGAAGTTGTACATTTGTTTTCTAGATCAATAGGCTTAGTGTAAGTCGGTATTAGCTTTGTTCCTCATGAAATACTCACCTAAACCTTGCAAAAATAATATTGCGTTTTGAGTTTTAAAAGGCGATTATATACTTAGGCTCTGTGTTTGTTTAAAGCTTTTAAAATGTGTGCCATTTGCCCCAGTTTAAGGTGGAAGCAGTGCTTTACAGGAGCAGATGAAAAAGAAAAGGCAGTGTTAGAAGGTTATTATGTCTGCAGTGTTATGTAATCCATCCAGAGGCGTGTCTCCTGCGTTCGGCAGGTCTGTGAGCGTTTGCACACTGCAGGTTGTCTCCCAGTCATTTGTTTTCTTTGATTGTTTTAAATCTCATTTGTATGAGACTCACATCCTTTTAAGGAGCTCGGGGTTTTTTTACCTCACCAGACTTTGCATATCTGCTTTCTTGCTTTGCACAAGACATGGTTAATAATAAGCTGTAGATTCTTTCTCCTTCTCCCTTAAGTCAGACTTGCAAAAAAGGAACAACCCTTTTGTACAGAGACAATACTAAACGCAGTTACGTAACCGAGTGATGCAAGTTTGGTTCTGGCACCTGCTCTGGTCTCCAGGGACATCTCGTTTTCAGAACAGGCAGAATTTGACAGACCTGGGAAAGGTTAATCTAAAAGACATAAGAGAAATAGAGAGCTGTCTAATCTCAACACAGACAGCAGTATTTTCTGTCGACACCTTAGCTGTCATAACTAATTTTCACAACTGATTTCAGTAGACTGCTGCAGGGATGATGACGCATTTTTGTAGGCAAAACGACAGAAATGAGTTGTCTTTTGTCTTTTTGGTGTTTGTGGTTAAATGACTGACGTAGGGTCGGTGGTTTACATGAACTCAAGATTGTCACATTTTATTTTAAGATGTAAAATACTTCAGTAATAGTTGGGACAGAGGGCGTCAGAAAGGAGCTTTTGGAGATGTTTGTTTCTGGCAGTTGTTTTTAGGCTTTACAATTCATAGAAGTTCTGTTCATTTGTGAAGATCGCAATGATGAAACACAGGAGTACAGGCACAGACATTATTTTTACAAGATGTAAAAAATGTAATCGTACAACTTAACTCATTAAAGTGTACAGTTTTATATTTTTTGCATCTTAAATGCATAGTACTGTATCCCTCTGTGTTGTTTGTGTATTTGTTCTGTTAGGAAGATAACTGACACTTTAAATGTCATTGGTACATTTAGATATGCTTATAAATCAAGAACAAGGCATTTATAGCTGTATTTATAACTGCTTTCTAATGACTGTTAATGTTGGAACAATGCTTTATAAAGGATGAACCGACTGTGTACTAATGCTTAACTAATGATTCATAGGGTTGGGCGATGTCGACCAATTTGGCATCGTACGATGTCTAAAGTGAAACATTGCGATAAGCGATGGCATCGTCGTCGTAGGCGTAGTTGTAACTTAAACACTAAGCCCCGCCCCACGACTGAAAAAAATAACAGTGTTCGCACGAGCAGGTGAGAGAGGATCGAGCGCAGGAATGATCGCAGATGTACATGCGCAGACATCCGCAAGCTAATTTCAAACCCTCGCGTGCGTTTGATATGTCATACGCACACGTTTCTTGGCATGTACATCTGTTTTCCTCTCGCGGAAATGATTTAACGCGCTCGCCAGCATCAGTGGTGCACTCGTTTATTAATGGCATAGATGTGCCGCCATAGATTAAGTGTGTTTTTCGCTGGCTCAGCATCGTGATGTCTATTGGCTATCGGCGATGGACGATGGCATCGTCTATCGACCCAACCCTAGTTCATAGTTTGTAGTTATATAAAGTGTTACCCTGTATTGAAACTTCCAGGTTGGCCTACAAAATACGTAGTTGCTGCAGCGTTTACTGTAAAAGTGTTTAAATGCATTATGTAAAATAGTACAGGTGTGGTGACCAGCACAATTTCAGTATAGTTTTGTGGCAAAAAAGGTCCATTGTCTATTGTGAACTTGAACTTTGTGCTAAATCTGAGAATGAAATTACAGATTGCACAGATATCCACTGATATTACTGGATTTTACATGCAAAAATAGCTAGAAAAACAGTAAATGTAATCTTGCTGCCAAGTAAAACATTCAAGACCAGTCCTCTCTCTTTCTCTCTCTCTCTCTCTTTCTCTCTCTCTCGCTCTCGCTCTCTCTTTCACTCTCAATTTTATTATGTTTTATTAATCCAAAAAAAAAAAACATTTCTAATTCAATTGAATTGTGATGCTTTTACATTTTTCCATCAATTTATTCAAAGCTTTATTGTTACCAGTTTCTGTTTAAGCATGTCTTTATGATTTGAATTCAATAAAACAACATCATAAAAATATATTTTTGCAATAATAGGGCCTTATGAAATTTTGAAGAATTTATTTTTCAGAAATGTTGTGGTTATCAAACAAAGCCATACAACATTTATTTAATTTATATTTTAATCAAGTGAAAATGTAAAACCCTTTAACCCATTTTTGACCAAATTGATTTGTTTGCAATTCAAATTAAAACATGGAAAAAACATTGTGTGATTATTCTTTTAAGAAAATAAAGTTAGCAGCAGTAGTCATAATAGATTTGAGTGTACTGACCTACTTTTGATTCATTCGTAATTTGACAAATTATGTGGTTTTATGCGTTATAGAGAAAAATCCATAGTTATTATTGGATTACATATTATGGGATTACTGGCTTCAGTGGGTTGCACTGCAGACATGCTTAGAAAATAACAGGGTCTCGTCTGCTGAAAGTCATCTGTACTGTAAGAGAAGGCATAAGAAACAGAAACAAATATAAGCAGCGTGGGGAAGGTCTGGATTCTCAAGGAGGTGGCATATGCTGAAATGAATATGGGCATAAATCAGTGTGTCCTGCTCGAGAGACTCTCCCTAAACACTGACCATATGCCTCACCCAGAGCTCACTGAGATGAATTGCAATTGTTTGGCCCATGTCAAGACTGGCGTAATTTAGCAGTGAATAAAGCATTCTGAACTGTCAGGGTTTGTTACATAACTGCCTAATATTAAATCATTTTGATAATTGCATATTACTAAGAGATTGGACTTGGCACAGAGGTGGATGATGATCTGTCCATATAAGGATGCACGGCTTATTACGAGCGGCCCTGACTGGTGACCCTGCCCTATCTCCATAGCAACACTGTTATGTGTTTATCATTTAAACTCTGGTGACTGTAAAAAAGGTTGTGTCCTTTTGTTCTTCAAATTCCTGCTCTGTAATGTTCAGACCTGATGTGGCCTGACACAAATAAAGCAGGTCACCGTGCAGCGCCGTAGATCTTTGCACACACAGTTGCTGAGCCTGTTTTTCTGTTCCTCAGAGGCTGTGAGATGAGTTCTGCATTCGTGTGGGTTGTTTTTCCACTTTGGTTTGTGTGTGTGGTTGACAGCGTTTTTACTAATTAATGAAGAGCGCCTTTAATTAGAGTCTCAGTCAGCTCTCTGCTGTTGGTTTTTGTATGCAGATGTTGTATAATCTGGAGGCTGCACGTTAACAAAGCCTCTGAGGCCAAACAAAGGCTGAGTTTCTGTGTGCTTCAGCTTCTTGGAGGTATTAACGCATCATGGATGAAGCTGAGGTTATTTTCCTCGCTGGCTGCAGCGCCTCTACTTGAGACGGTGTGCTTGTTTGAAAGAAGTAGGTTCTAATAATAAAAACAGTGAGAGGCAGGTGTCATTTCCTTCACATCTGCAAGGTTTACTCTGTTGATTTTGTTACAGCAACTTAGTTTTTGTTTCCATTAAGACATCTAAAAACAATTCTATGTACGTCCACAAATTATTTATAACAATAATAATAGTTGTTATTATTATTGTTATTATTAACTTATAACAAATAGAAAAACAGAGAAAATACTGATGTTGTTGTCTTTTATTATTATTTTAATAGTTATAATAAACAGTAATAATTGTATAAATATGTTGGAAATGTATATTAATTATTAATAGGTTATGAGAATAATAATAATAATACATACATACTACTACTACTACTACTACTACAACTACTATATTAATAATTCCAACAACAATATTTATTACAATGCTTTAATTTTATTAGTATATTGATTTTTTTATATTATTATAATTATTATTGATATTAAAATAATAATAATATAATAATAAAATAATATTTTTTTATTATGAAGCTATAAGAAATAGGTACCACTGATAATTATTATTATGATTATTGTTGTTGGCATTTTGATTAGTTATAATAAACACAATTAATAATTGTATTAGTATTTTCTAATTTTATATTATTATTATTGTTTTTATTAACTTGTAAGAAAAAGTAAATACATGCTGCTACTGCTACTACTATGACTAATAATAATAATAATATTACTATTAAGAATTATTGTTTTCATTATTTATTAGTTATAATAATTGTATTTGTATTTTGTCATTTTATTATTATTTTTATTATTATTATTATTGTCACTTATGTTATTGTTACTATTATTAATTCTGATCATTTGAAAAAGACACAGGAGGCCAAATAATTACAGATGCATGTAAATTATTTTAGCTGGATTTGCATCATGTACATTTACCTTTATGCTTTTGAAAGCTTTATCCAATAGCAGTTTTACTCAGTGGCTTAAAATGCATTGAAGTTATACTTTTCTGCTAGATCTGTACATATATGCACATTTTGCTCTGTGCTGTTACTGAATAATTACAGGGAATAGACTTGGTGTAATTGCATCGCCTTCCTGAAAAAAAAAGCAGAACAAATCAAACAGCGAGGTCCCTGAGGATTCCCACCTGTAAAATGTGCAACATAACACACCAGTCTGGAGAAATATAGGCAGGTAAGATGAAAGATCCTAAATGAAATGGCTTAAAAACACAGAATCTGGAGTTTCAGTGTCCACAAGATAAATGAGAGTGACCGTGGCTGGAAGCGTTTAGAGATGTGTGAAAATGCAGTCATCCTCTGGGCCTTCAGCAGCTGTTCTGCACGCTGCATGTGACTCATATCTGCACAGTCGCTCAACAGCAGCCTCCCCGCTCGACCAATCAGATGTGGAGGGAAACGGTTGCTATGGCAACATGGCAGCAATACTGCAGCAGATGCAGGGTGCATTTAATGATGTGCTAGTGCCAAAGTTTGTCTGATATTAAATACTGTCAGATAGATTTACACAAGGATGCGCAGCCTTGAACGCTGTGTTCCCTGCTTCGAATTCCTGTTAGCACACATTTCATCAAAATCTATTTTACGCAAGGCTCGCAAGAAGCGATACTTAACTCATTCAAGTCTTCAGGCAAGCCACACTAGTGATAAACACCATCATTGAATTGTCTAATATTGCGTTGACAAAAAAATTGCATTCGTACATGAACTTCATGCTTAACATAATTCTTTTAAGGATTCTATTTAAATAATAACCTCAAGATCCATGGCACCATTATATAACATTGTGTAGATATCAAAAACGTATGTGTGATATCACGAGTCAGCATGCATGTGATCACGTATGCAGGCGTGTGAATTAGGCTCCCTTATAGGTGTGGGTCGTTGCATAATGCATGGATCTCACAGGGGTGTAAGATGTTGACACGTAATGCAATACTAATGATGAAATGCTGCTGAAGTGGTGTCTATGGTAGGCCTATGGTATTCACATTTCCCTCCCTCTCTCTCTCTCACCTCTGCAGATCACCGAGCTCCTGGAGGAAGACAAGTTGGAGGCTTGTGAGGAGCTTCCAAGGGACGGGGAGGACGGTCCCTCCTCCCTTTCCCCTAAACATGCCCATGTTACCCCCTCCTCCAGGTAAAAGCAGTTTTAGAAACATCTTCATCTGGAATCTGTCTAGTCTGTGAACCCTCTTAGGCATCTCCCTGTGCAATTTAATATGAGTGCGTGTGTGTGTGTGTGTGTGTGTGTGTGTATTTAAAGGATTCAGTAACAGAAGTTACTTTTACATAACCTCACGTACATGTGCCACTTATCACATTAAAATACAGTGTTGCAAAGGATTTCCGTTTCAAGTGCAACATCCCAGAATTCAGAAACATTTTTCGTACTAATATTACGCAGTTTTCCCCTCAAGTAGCTACTTTTTTGTTTGCATGCTGTAGTTTAGCTAATTACCTTTCCCAAAGGGTAGCTTGATTATAGTTTGAAAATATGAGTAGCTTTTAGCTTTGTCGACATTGTTGTCTCTGATCCTCATCTGCCCGCTGAGACCCAAACCTGACCTATCAGCCATCTGAACCCTGATCTCTCATCAGGACACGCTTTCAGAGGATGACTTCAAACTCCGGTGTTCTAAATGTCAAATGGCCTTGCTTTGATGTCGTGTGATAAAGCTAACACTTCAGAGCCATACCAAGTCAATGAGTCTGGTATCTTTTTTTTATGTGTAGCTGTTTTTATATGACATGCTCTAGATTTTAAGCATGGTATGTAAGGGTGTGTGGAGATGATGAATGGCCGTCGTTAACCTGTAACTCTTCCCATAAGAGATGCCAAGAGGTGTCTGGTAAGGTAACGTAAAATGGATTGGTAGCATGTTTCTGCCTGACACAAGCTAAATTGGATAGGTGTTTTGGATTGAGACTAAATGTGGGATAATAAGGTAATGATAATAAGGGTAATCCTAATAAACACACGGCCGTGAGAGTTGGCATGTGTCAAAACAACATTGAGAAATACTTACTGAAGCGAGACAGATTTATGTTCTTGCATTCTTTGCTGCAGTCATTGGTTTTGTTCCATTAACTGCTCCCTTTAAGGGTTCTCAGAACTGAATTGTTTATAACATTCATAGGCATTGCATCATGGAAATGGCGTACGAGAAACTTTGTTCACAATTTATTTTAAATATTAGCATTTGACATTGCTTTTATCACAATTTCACAATTATTTTTAAAAATATTTAATATTTAGTTAATACTTTTTAATGTTTTTGAAAGAAGTATCATATGCGCAACAAGACTGCATTAATTTAATATTGAAATATTATAATTTTTAAATAAATGCTTTCTGTTTTAAAATATTTTACACGATCACTTAGAAATCATTTTAAAATGCTGATTTGCTGCTTTTGTTATTCATATTGATTTTTTTGTTATCATCAAAAATAGATTTATTTTTAAAGATACCTTGATGAATAGAAATTCAGATTTATAAGAAGATAAAAATGATTTATACATCCTTGCTAAACAAAATGTTATGAATTATATTCAGCCAGTAGTAAATATTTTTGTCAGCTTGTTGCAATCCATTCTGCCGTTGCTGTTTTGTAAAGGATACATGCTCTACTGACTTAGAATTGAAACAAAAATAGGCCTTAAAAGGCAACACAATTGTACTGCCAATCTTTTAAAAGTGTTTGTGGCAGGAGCACACTAGTGAAGCTGTAAAATGCTATATTGGTAGGTTTTGGACCTGAAATATAGAGTGCATTTGTGTTGCATAAACAATGTTCCCCACCTAAACAAGTTCAGACCATCATCTGTGCGAGGCAAATCTCCAGGCGCCCTGTCTGTTTATTTCGTAAAAGTATCTTACATACACTTTGCTAATCCTACTCGCTTTGAAGCGTTTAGTCTCTGCACGAACAGCTTTGGATGGCAGCTGTTGCCGTGGGTCCAAGTCAGACACAAGCAAACACCATGATCAGCTGGGAAATGGGCGGAGCAAAGCCGCTAATAAATACGAGCACATCCACACGCTCTGGGTATAATAAGCTGTTCACCAGTGCCAGGCTTTTAAAAGGTTGGCCCCACAGCTCTTTTGTGCACAAAAGCGTTTGGACATTTTTCCAGCATTTCTTTCCACTAGCTTTAGCGCATATATTAAAACATTAGGACATTGTTATGTGGAGTTAGGCAAAAAGCAACATAGAGAAACATCAGATGCCAGTTTTCCAAAGCCAGAATGAAAGGAAAGGTAGCATGCAAATAATTATTGCACCATTCTGCTGCTGCTGTTGTTCTTTCAAAGTGCATTTAAAAACGTATAACGAAAAAACGTATCGATTTGTGACACTTTTCAAAACCTCTGCTTTTAAAGATGTCTGTGCTTATTTGATCTAATATATTAAGTTTTTTAAAATGTTGTAGATTTAAGTAGCAAATGAGAATCATTAAAATCCTTCTTTTCAGTTTTGCTTAAGATAATTAAAGCCACTAGGGGTGGGACGATACAGGTAACTCACAATTCAATTCTGTGGCGATATGTGGCCCAAGATAATGAAAATATCGTCGTGATATCTACGATATTCTATATATTGGAAGAAATTTCATCAACGATATATCATGATATATGTGACTGGAATAAGGAAATAATAAAGAAATCTTATTCATTTATTAATACCAACATTGTGCAAAGAAATATGCATTTGCATAATAACTCACTTAAATGTAAACACTGTACAGCCAGACAGATAAAAGTGCATGGACATTAAAAAACACGCAGTAGTGATTGTCGTCTGACTTGGTTTGCCCTCATTATCACCTGAAGGTAGTTCACGGTGATAGCGAACGAGGTGCACTTGCAGATTCATAGTGTTGCTGTTATATTTTATTTTTGCAAAGTCTTTATCCAGTGCCTTTCCGTCGACTGTCTCGTAAAACCCGAAGTGTCTCCACACTTCAGAGTGCAAACTAGCGGATGGGTCTTTGATTTAGTTTTTTATTAATTTCCGGCATTCTCTGCGTTTCTTCTCTGTTGTTGTTAGTTAACTTGTGTTCTTAACCGGCCGCTGTTTGAGCCACATTACCCCTATTTACTCGAATAGAATGGAAGAAATTGGGTAGTGACAGTGACACTGACAACTGGTAGTTTAATCATTTTGTGTTGTAATAAAATATTGATATACTCTACGCGAGCACATCACTCCAATTCTACAACAATTACACTGGCTCCCAGTTAAGTACCGTATTGATTTTAAAATTCTGCGTCTCACATTTAAGGCTCTACATAGTTTGGCTCCTCCGTATCTCACCGATCTCACCGATCTTCTACACTCCTTCTTGTTCTCTTAGATCAATTAACTCTGTTTTTCTTGTGCTACCACGCATTCGCTTAAGTACAATGGGAGCGAGAACTTTTTAGTTTTGTGGCGCCTCGATTGTGGACTTCGTGGGGGGGGGGGGGGGGGGGGG
>JAUCNO010000152.1:17275348-17288559 GCA_032353835.1 Enteromius viviparus
AGTACAATGGGAGCGATAAATTTTTAGTTTTGTGGCGCCTCGATTGTGGAATTCGTCCCCCCCCCCCCCCCCGCCCCCCAACATACGGAACAGTGACAGTCTTCATATTTTTAAATCTCGTCTTTTTAACTCAGGCTTACAGTACATTTAATATAAGCTTCTTTTTTCTTTTTTTTTTGATGTGTAATGAATGTTCTTATGTTGTATATTTTATAATGTCTCTTTACTGTTATTACTTTATTGGTTGCTTGTGCTAAGGTGTCCTTGGGTGTTCAGAAAGGCGCATTTAATGCAAATGCATTATATTGGCCATTAGTGTATAGATTATTTATTGCGGCAGAGAGCACAACAATATATTGAAATATAATATTTTTTTTCTCCCATCCCTAAAAGCAACAGTTTTAAATAACAAACGAATACGTAAAAGTGTGAAATTTGGGTTAAAAAGCGCCTCTGCTATGACTAATTAATAGATGATGATTGAACATGATATGAATGATGAACTTGATTATTAATAGATGGCTGACTTTTCCATTTGTTGACATGACATAGTTAGATTCACGAAATAGAGCTAAATTTGAGGGCTCCTATCTTGACTATTACATTATTGGATTATATGGTGATTTATTTTCTGTGCAAAGATGATAATTAAGCATTACAATGCCTGTTTATGTTCAAGCTTTAACGCACAAAAAATGCTCATTTCATTGAAAATGGTCTGTTTAAGTGCAAAAAAAACTTGTAAAAGTATGTCATGACCCTTCTCACCTCATAAACAATCTCGAGGACATGGGCCGTGTCACGACAGAGGCATACAGGAGCATTGTTATTTTTTGATGCTGTGATGCTATCTCTAATGGCCTGTCATTCACAGATAGCATTTTATAGCTTTTATGATATGTTACAAGGCATTTCTGCTGTGCCTGGATAGAAAACAATTAATGATTAACTTCAGAGAATGCAATTTGCTCCAAACAATGTGCTATAAATACTTTCCGGCCTGTATTTTCAGTTTCAAATGATATAGTCAGCATGTTTTGTGAAATTGCTCTATTGTCATATAATTTTGCGTGCTTCTCAAATAATCAGTGAGGATTAGGTTATCCAAAGAAGTGTGTTATAGATGATAAAATGAGGAAAAAGCATCAGTATTTGGTGACGTCTTGGGAAAGAGCAGCGAGACTTGTTTACGTCGGGTTCCTGCAGTGATTATACTTGCCCCCATTGTGCCCCACTGGAATCTGAAAGGGTGTCGCAAATAAAGCTAAATATAAGCGCTGCAATGTATCCTTCGCCAGCTATGGAAAATACTTTCACACAGCCTTAAAATAAGCGTCAGTAGATTGGTGTTCTTGAGACATGTTGTTCAAGCTTTGGAACGTGTGAACAGTTTTTGACAGCGTTGGTCTGTAGGTGGAAGGGTCACTTACTTTCTTACTGCCTAAAGACTGCCTACACAGCTTTACAAGAGGCCATCATAGATACTTGCACCCTCACAAAGAGTTCCTCACAGATGACTAGTTTAAAATAAAGCTTGTTTACGCGGCTATTGATGACTTCTAAAGAAGGATGGCCTACAACCTGTTACTTTAGTCCTTGTGTTGCTAGTGCCATAATCTACCAGTTATTTTGCATCTTGCAAGTACCCGGGCAACCCACTTCGTGACGCGAAATGTTAAGCCTCCATGAATTCTGAAAATGCATCGGACAGAATCTGTACTTTCTGGTTTCAAGCTTGGATCTTGGACCTAGCACACTACAGTTTGAGGACTGCTGTATATTGGGGTATTGAGAGACGTTGGGAGCTCCTGGACAGATCTGTGTCAGCATCTTTCATAGTGTTCCTCTGGATCAAGTCTCCTAATTTTCCCATGCACTCTTGTACTGAGCCATCAAAACAAGTGCAGTGTTGACTCAACATGAACTCTTGGCCTATTTGGTCAGCCATACTTGGAAAGCGTAATAAATCATTTCCACTCCTCTTTTTAAGCGTTACCGCAGGCATCCAGCGACTTTTATTGGGTTTCACCCTTCTTTCGACATCCTAGCACCTGAGCATGTCGAGCAGCAGGCATAACACGCTGGGAAATGTGATCCTCGCTGTGACCGAGCTATCAGAGTACATGCCATGAGCACGTTTGTATCACTCTGTATCTCTCTTGTTCAATGGGGTTTCTCGCTCTCAAATTATCTCATCAAAATTACATTGAGAATGACAACTGGGTCATTTCACTAGTTACTAAAGTGGAAACTTCTTATTTTGTTTCCAGTTAAATGATACACTTGCCTCGTTCTCAGAACTCTAGGAAGTGTGACATGTACTCCATCCGGCTGAGACCAGTGCCTGACCGGTCCGGGAGTGTTAGTTGGCAGTGTGCTGCTTAAAAGGATAGTCCACCCAAAAATGGTCATTCTGTTACCATTACCCTTCAGTGATGCAAAGAAATCAAATAAACTTTTCAGTTTTGCCTCAAAAATGCTTATTTAATTTAATTGAGAAAACAAAATTTAACAAGAAAACAAGAAACAAATTTATCATTAATCCACACTCAAGTAAAAATTGAGTTGCATATAACTAGGGCTGTCAAACAATCAATTGCATCCTAAATAAAAGTTTTAGTTTACATAATATACATGTGTCTGTGTGTTTATATTTATTATGTATGTATAAAGACAAACACATAAAGCATATATGAAAACAATTACTTGTATTTTTGTGTATATATTTATATAAATAATATAATATATAAATATATTAATATACAAACATGAAATTTTCTTAAATATATACATGCATTCATTTATATAAATACACACATGTATTGTGTACACAAACTTTTATTTTGGATGCGATTAATTGTTTGACAGCTCTAAATTTTATTTTTTATTTTATTCTTAAATATATACTTGCTTGTGTTTGTATTCATATACACTTAATAACACAGTACACACTTTTATTTTGGATGTGATTAATCACATAGCACACATAAACATTAACTTTTATACAGAATATGTATTTATTTGTATTTTTCATCTTATTAGGATGCAAAGAATCACATCACATTTTAATGTTTGTATTTCCCAGGATACAAAGACCATTAATGGTTAGTTTTGTTATAAAACTGACAGAATCTGAAAGCTACGATTTCTTTCATGTAAATGAAAATACATTTTCAGCCGAATGTTTTCAGTGTGATAACAATAAATTATTATTAACAAAGTCTCAGAAAATCCATAAAAAGTAATCTCCTTTACTTGAATGCGGTTTCAAGGCTTCTGAAGCCAGATGTTGTTTTGTTTTGTTTTTTTGCATGAGAAACTGATCAAAATGTAAGCGATTCGTGAGCAGAACAGCCGAAGCAATGAGTTTTGAATGATGCCAGAAATTCAGAAATGTTTGCCTGAGCTATCATGTATTCATGTATTGAGTGTGATTTCATCAGTCAGTGATTCCTATAACTGTAAGCGGCAGTGCAGTAAGGGCTGAAGACAGTAACAGGGTTATATAAATGTCTAACAGGTGTTTGAGTTGAAGGGAGGGAGTGCTCGTCTCTGTGTGTGTGTGTGTATGGAGAGACGATTGGCCTAGAGCACTAGCGACGAGGCTGCGTCAGACGGCCGTGTATTTAAGCGAGGGTCCAGTGTTTCCACTGCAGCACTTTTTAAGCAGAGTGCTGTGACCCACACACAGGCAGACAGCACATACAGGACTCCGCAGAATGAGCGCCGGCAGCCTGTGTTTGCTCTTTGACCTGCTCATACAGACTTTAGCGCCACAAAGTGCCCAGTTAGGATAACCATACGCCCACCAACCAGAACGGCCAATCGACGAGAACCAAACTGAACAGCATGGCTTGTCAAGTCCTTCTCCACAGGTAATGTTTCAGAGGAGAACATCTCTAAGTGGATGTTGCGAGAAAGAGCCGCTGTCTGTCGTTCTGATGGAAACTGCATTGATTTGTTCCCGCTGGACTGGCTTGTTTATTGGTTTTCAGCCAAGGATGCATGTGATGCTGATAACGTTACGACTCTCTGCCTCTCAGATCGCATGACGGAAAGCCCCTGCTAACTCATGTAACGCTGCTGATGAGACGTGGAGATTCATTCGTAAACTGATGAATCACTGCATGATACAGCACAATTCGCAATCAATGAGTGCCGTGTGTGTGTGTTTTGGCCAGTCCTGCTGATGAGATAAATTGCCGAGTCAGAGGAAGCTGTCTGTCTATAATCCTTTTAAAGCCTTATCTGATCTCATAGTGAAACAACGTATTTATCTTAGCTCCATTCACGCTGCTTGATTTATTCATAGCTGTGTGAAAATATTTTTAATGTCAACATGAAAAATGTTAGGCTGTGATGCTATTGGTTATTACACTTTTGTGTGGTTATGTCAGCAAAAAAGAAAAACAAATCTGTTTAAAGGCACAGAGAGTTATTACAAATCAGCTCTGTTTACAGCTAGCATTAGCATGCTCTTCCTAAAGAGAGCTATACAACGTTTCACTCCTTTTCTTCACTTTTAACCTCTTTACTAAGGGTTCAGTAAACAAAGGGAACGCCAGAAACCTGTAAATGATGCAAATATTTTGATTAACACGAGTTCTAATATGTAAGTGACAAGTTCATTCTTGCATGACTGCGGTAACAAAAAAATCACTATCCCGTTGTGAAATGCTCGTTGATATGTAACGAGAGACTTTAATGAAAGATTATGAAGTCAAAATACATTTTATTTAATTGAATTTAATCATATAAGTTATGAGCCATAAATATTTTCCATCAGTATTAGCCAAACTCTATATCATGCATCAGTAGTTTTGACGTGTCTCAGGCTGAGTTCAGGTGAGGTCTTGCAGAAGAAGTGTTACAGAAGGTTCTTTATTAGAGTGTTTCATGCTGAGTAATGCACGGTCAATGTGAACGCATTACTGTAACCGATCTCTGCTACTGCCTCCAGAGCTCTCTGTGAGAAAGATACTGAGTATGTCTTAAACAAGGCTCGTTTTGTTCCCTCTTGCGATATTGAGCGATGCACTTTCAGTGCTGACTAGCACAAAAAAACACATTTTTCAAAAAGTCCACTTGTCCCAGCAGTCGTTTGCTTTCTTCATGAAACTTCCTCTTTTAATAGAAATGCTATTTTTAAATAGGCAGTGTGCCATAGAGCAACATTAAGTTAACCGAGTTAAACTATTTATTTGTTTTTTACCTTTTCAATTGATTCTATTATGAAATTGTGGTCTCGTATAGCTGTACAGAAAAACATTATGAAGAACTTCCACTGTAAAGATTGCTTGGATATTAAAGGTACTTAGTCATGTGATCATATCTTATTTGTTGTGACTGAACACTGATATTTTTCTAAGGTATTGTTTACTCTTATGGGATGTTTTTTTTAGTCAAAAAAGTCACTTAGTGCAAGTTTAAGTTGTCGAGTTGTTGCTATTTATAAATTAGGAACGAGAAAAGAGATCTCAGAAATCTTAACAGGCCTGATTCAGTGGTCGTTTCTTTTTGTATAAATGCGCACATCCTATAAACCAGGAAATCATTTGATGTTCTGACCTTGTAGACTAGCGCTAGACTAGTTTCTAGATAGTGTTAGGATTTTCCTTTTTCATGGGATGACATGAATTGGACACAAGCCTTCCTAGCAGCCTAGAGAGATTATAAGGGGTCATGACATTGTACCACAGACCACACAGCTGCCGCCAAATGACACGAACCTCACGCTCATTTGTGACCTGGCCTGTGAGCACCTGCTGTATCAGTCAAGGCCTTATTTGTTCCTTTCCCAGAACCTAACACGGGCGCTAACAAGCAGCAGACGGCTAGTGTTAAGCAAGCGTTCCTAACATGTCTAAAATTGTTTATGGGACTGCAAAGTCACCCTGCCGTTAATACCTCTCCGATGCCCACTTCCTGACACTCCTGATGTTTCCTGTAACCTTTGCAGGAAACGAAAAACCTTGTTTTCTACAGTGTACGTGACTCATGAAATGTTCACTAAACGAGACGTGTTTTTCCTTGATGGCGCATACAGGGATTATTGTATGAAGATGCTGGGTGGGAAAAATCCCAGCTTATATAACCATCCTAATGTTTCCTTCCGTTTCTTCTCTTTCCAGTTCGCACATTTCTTCCATCAGCATTCTTCCAGGATCTGCCGCGTAAGTGTCTACTTCTTCTTTTTTTAAAAACAGTTCAATTGCAACCATATATTTTTATTCTAAGAAGTCACATCTAGAATCACATGCTTTGCTCCGAGTCTTGTTTGTTTGCTGTTGGCATGAACAGCCAACAAGGCCTTTATTTAACCAATAGGTCCATTTGTAGTTCATTTCTCTGACGTTAATTTGGGCCATATGCAATTATCCTGTGGCCTAAATCAGATTTGTTTACTCAGACGGCCACAGTATGCCATAAACAGACCTTTTAGGTGGACAGAAGGCAAAATGTAGCTGAACAAATGTGATTATGGTCTTAAAAGCAGATAACTAGGGCATGCCGTCTTGCCGAGTGAGAGACCGTCTGGACTTTGTAGAATTGAAAGTGGAAATCTGCCAAATTATTTAGATTCTGCTAAATGTGTTCATAATGAAAGAGACCCACCAGCAAATACTGTAAAGGATTAAGCTTGCCTTTTAATTATTTGTTATGACAGAGTTTAAAGCAAAAGCATGTTAAACTTTGATATATTTGCTTAAAATTGCAAGAAAAAACTGTGAATCTCAAACAACTTGAAGAGGTATGTAGAATAATAGGTTAAAAAGAGCTCACTGGAAACACTACACAAAAAAAATCCCTTTCAGCTTTTAGTTTCCTACAAGCAAATGGCTTTTCAGCTGAAGCCTTGACTATTAGCAGCGTACTGTGGCAGCAGGAAGAATATTATCCAATTTCGAAATGGCCTCGGAGCAGGAAATGCATTAAAGTATCTGTAACTGAACAGCAGCTTCAGGCAAACCCAGTGCATCTGGCCATGAAATTCTACAGCACTTAGGTGCACGGCACAAACAAAACCATCCTAATGATTTATGGCTGGAATTTTGGCGCATGCAGAGGCAGCGTGACTCAACGAGCCTTTTGGCCTGGATGGGCACGTAGTGGTTGGTTAGAAAGGCATGCTGGGGGTCCGTTGTTCTTATGACTTCAGCATAGCAGAAGCCTCAGTGCGGGACACTTTAGAGACATGGGTGTAATTCTGAAGGTCTAGTGCGCTCAAAACACTTCTATTTTCAGACACAAGAATCTGTGGTGTTTAGAATGGACGGTTATTTGTTAGATCTTTGAGCTTGCGCTGAAAACTCCTTGGCTGTCCTTGTTAAAAAGGTCACACTGTGATAAATATGGGTACTGTGCGCCTCATTGGGAAGCTTCTTTTTTACATAGTTATGTGAGAGACGTCTTGATTGTGTTTATTTGCAGTATAATTCAGAGGACCATCCGTGCTGCAGTGGAACAGCACCTGTTGGATTTACAGACGTCTATTGACAAGGAGCTGGTCAGCTATGAGAGTCACGTGTTGGACTCCCAGCCATTTCAGGGGTGAGTTTGACAAAACACGCAGCGTGTGCCGACTCTGCTTGTAGCAGAAATTTTGAATGTTATAGTTTGTTGTATTTTTTTCCTTCACAGAAACAGCCCTACTCAGACGACAGCAGGACCTGAGGACCATGAAGATGTGCAGTCTGAATCTGAGGCAGAGACTGAGACTCTCCCAGAGGTTACAGAGGAGGGCCTGCTGTCAGAGAATAGTGAGGTAAGCCATTAGAGGGTTAAGCATTTCTGGATATTTGATATGCACTGATCTAAGAGAGCCAGAGGAACAGTGATTGGACTAGTATTCTCAACCTAGCTGAAGCTAAAAACAACTGAAAACGTAACACTTTATTATGCTCTTTATTAGCATGCATATTACTAGAATATTAGCCATTTATTAGTTTTAATTAAGCACATATTAATACCTTATTATACATCCCTAAACACACCTAATACCTTAACTTAACAACTATTATAAGCAGCAAATTATGAATATAATAGTTAACAAGTGTGAGTGTTACCTATTTTAGGTTTTACTCAAAAAAACACTATTAAAATTCACCCATCCTGTTTGCGTTGGAGAACCAGAATTCTCACAGCCTAGGAAAACCTGAATATATGGGGGAAAATGTTGTGCAAAATAATAAAATCTTTGAAAAAGTATGTGCATTTTTAATAAATACACATACTTGCCACTTATGATAAGCTTTGAAATATTGTATTGTAGAGAAGATTATTTATCTGCAAATAAATAAATCCTTTTTCTGTAAAGCACAAACAATTGGAAGAGTGATGTAGATGAATTGGTTCTCCCTGAAGAACATCTCTGGAATCCTGAAGTTGTGATGTTTAAATCCCAATAATTTTAGTAAAAACAAAACTAGGAGGCTTTGAATATTGTCAGAAAGGTAAAGAACCACTGCATTACATCATTTCTGTAGTCCTTGAACGTATTTAGTCTTCGTGTTATCAGCAAGCTCTGTAATGCCTCCTCCTCAGCAGAGTGAGAAACAAGGGCCTTCCTGTCAGATAAACAAACCATCATCTGTTCTCAGCGGGCACAAGCGTTCTTTCCCCCGTTTAACACTGCCAGAGCGAATGAAACATTTCAGATAAACACTTCCCTCAAGTAGCTAATTAAGTAATGAGATGAAGCGCCAGAGCTGATGATAAAGGGTTGCGTCTCTTGACTGTGAGGTGTAATGAAATGACGAGCGTGTCTCTTTGGGAGGCTTCTCTTCCCTCCACATGCACATGCATAAGGTTCTTGTGGCCTGGCTACAGGTTAGGAACATATGAACTGGGTCACCTTCTTTTAATAGCCGTCCCTGAGGAATGACAGCGCCACCTGGTCAGCGCAAACACTCCCTCCCTCAAAAAGCCGCCCCCCATTCCTCAACGTTATCAGTTCCCGACCTTGAGACGCCATCATTGGTAAACAAACACAAGGCCTTGATGCGTTTGAGCGTTCAGAACATTTGGCATTGTGCATTATCTCCAGTGCAATGCCAAAACCTATTATCTTTTTCACTTGTAAACCTGTCAGTACAGTCAGTGGTAATTACTCTCCTTTCCCCCGCAGGAATCCCAAGGTTCTCAGCTCAGCAGCCCTGTCACGGAAGAAAGCTCTGGGATGGACCTTGACACGGAGACTCTCATAGATGCGGAGAATCTCAGCACGGAAAGGTTAGATTGGAAGCGACACGATACGATCACTATTCACTTGCACTTTTGTTGGAGATGAAATCCTTTCAGTTTAATAGGAATCCATGCATCTTGAATTGTGCCACTCATGATTTCATCATGCAGCTTTCTCTTTTAATCAGGAAGTAAACAAATGTGAAATTCTTAACTTAGAGATCAGACCTATTATTAAAGGGATCGTTCACCCCCAGGGCATCCGAGGTGTATGCGTCTTTGTTTCTTCAGTAAAACAAACAAAGATTCTTAACTCAAACCGTTGCAGTCTGTCAGTCAGATACACTGAGGTGTTAAGTCTGTGCAAAAAACTTTATTATATAAATACTGTTCAAGACTTAACACCTCACGAACCCGTAGGGTTTCATTTTTTTTTCGTCTGTATTTGTTTTTTGACTCTCTGAGCTTTTGGTACCCATTGACTTCCATTATATGTAAAAAATCATTATAAGTCATTATATTTTAAAGTCACCGTCATCTTGGGTGCCCAGGGGAGAGCAGATAAACATCATATTGCAATTTTTGCCTTTAATGGTTGAAATCAGTTAAAGAGTTTTTAGTATAATTTTGCCAGAACGTCTTTGAATTTCTTTTAGGGTAATGTAAAACCTCTTGTGTAATATGTTTGCTGATTTTTATTGTTTTTGTTATATTTTTGTTATGTTTGTGTTTTTACCATGAAAATAGCCTAAGATGCTGACATGGCATTAAAAATACACTACTACTATAAAAAATTATCTTAAGGTCTACATGAAGTTGCTAGCTACTTTTAATATCACATTGTTGCATTTAAAAAGCATCCATTTTAAAATCCAATGCTCATAAACAATAATTTTGCTTCAATATACTCCTGCTTATAAATTAGGGATGCACCGATCCGATATTAGGATCGGATATCGGCCCCGATGTTGAAAAAATAGCTGGATCGGGGAACGGAAAATTAACAAAGTTAACATTTTTTAACCTTTTTTTTTTCTTTCTTTCTTTTTTTTTTCTCCTTACCACGTTAATAATACGTATGATAATAAGCAACTAGTTAATAGTGAGAATTGGTCTTTTATAGTCATTTTACTAGTTAACTGTTGTCATAGTTTAGTGAACACAATAGCACACACAGCTCAATCTGTCTTTGTGAGCGCACATCGAGTATATTTCTAGACTTCAGCCCATTAATGAAAGGAAATGATACGGCTGCTTTTAAAAACGCTTCCAAAAATAACATTTTACAAGGAACCTGCAAAATTGTTCTGTTCTTTTAATGGAAAATAATCATAGAAATCTCTAGCTAGAAATAGCTTGTAAACTTCAAATTGTGTTCTTGTAAAAACTTGTGTAAGGCTGTTACACCTTGCTTTGGAAACGCGAGCGCCCTCGATCCCAGAGTCAGTCTGTTAGACTCTATAGTATTTGTGGGTGTGACTTGTAAAGTTTCAAACTTTTGCCATCGTGCCTGAATTCTCCCTGTCTGTTTTACACCCTTATTAATAGACTATATGCAGGACATTTAAAGAGAATTGACATGCGTGAAGGGAACGGATCACACATTTGTCATCATCACACTGTGTTCATAGTCATTTGTTTCCGTGCAGACTGGAGGACTATCCAGACTGTGAGCAGATGGACCAGGCTGATGTTATCACCCGTGTGAGTATTTTAAAGAAGCACCAGGACTCTGTCTGTTTTTCTGTACTGAAGCGTCTAATCAGAGCTCTTCAATGATTCGCAGGAGTCTGGAGACGGTGATCTGAATGCTAATAACAAGTGCACAGAGCCTGACAGCAGCCCTCAGTCTGTGACCAGGAGCATTTTCTCAGACAGTGAACAAGAAGGTAACTATTTCTGTTATTTCTCTGGAAATGATAAATTGCACTAGTAAAAAAAACACACACATATATATATATATATATACACATATGGAAAATAAAGGAAGTAAACAGTTAAACTGTTTCCTATCCTAGAATAATATGAAAATTGTTAGCTTGATTAAAGAAGTATATATAAACATTATTGAGTTGCATAAGCTTAAGGCAGCATCTGTGTAACTGACCAGTGGAAAAGGGGGAACTGTTTTTGTTATTATTTTTGCAGTATAATTTGGTGTAAATTGTGGTGAAAACACACGCATTTCAGATTAAAGCTCATATAAGACTGATGGGATCAGTTTTGAGTCTTTATCTGTGCAGTCAATTGTGATTAGTTGCATCCAATATACTGTGCATATTAATTATGTGTATATATAAATATATATACATGCATTTATATATTTAAGAAAATATGTATTAAGTATATTTATATATCATTTCAATTTATATAAATACTTGTAAATATTTTCGAAATGTGTACTGTGTGCATGTGTATTTATATTTACAAAATAAATATAGAGGTTTTTTGAAGGTTTATTTTGGATGTGATTAGCAACACTTCTATTTATACATAATTACTAAATGTTAATAGTGCTCTTAAATTTGAAACTACCAACTGACATAGTTCACATGAATGCACACATTTCTGAGAAAATCTAAGTATGGTTAATGTGACCTAGGAAATCCTAGTTACAACTTTCAGTACTTTCGGTTTCAGTAGTATTCGATTCACACCATTTATGTAGCTGTTTGCGTGTTTATTTGTGTGTGGGTATGTATGTGAGGCTCATAGCTCACTGCACTCTTCTGTGCTATCTCTCTCTCTCCGTCCATGCCTGGTCAGCATCATGTCCCATCAATTTCCCACCCATTGACTTCACATGTATGCACCTGCAGAAAGAAGGGAGCGGTAAGTAGCATCTCCACAGCCCTCCCCCAGCTCGTCCATTGCTGCTCTCAAGTTGTCTTTTCTCATTTCGAACCAGAGTTTGGCTCCGCCCCTTCCCTTTTCTCTTCTCCCACGGATAACTTCTAACACTGGTCTATTTTATCTGCAAACCACAGTAAATTACCACAGAGTTACATCGTGAATAGGCACATTTATTTGAGATGTACGTGTAGCTTGCCAGAGGTGATTTCTTCCAGGACAAAGGAATAGTTCACCCAAAAATGAAAATGAAAAGGAATAATATTATTGGAATCAGTATAATTGTATAAAATATCAGGTAACACTTTACAATAGGGAACACTTATTCACTATGACTTTTCTCTCAATAAAATTAATAATTTTCTGCGTATTCATAGTTTGTACGGAAGTTGTTTAACATTCGGGATGTAAGATTGGGTCATGTGCCTAATTACTACTAATAAACAGCTCATAATCTAGTAATATGCATGCTAATGAGCAACTAGTAAAGACTAAAATAAAGCATTACCAAATCAATTCTTTACATATATACAGTAAGCATAACTATATACACAAACAATATTTTTCCTTTTACTATATACATGGGTCAAAGACGAGAAAGGGTTTAACAACAAAAAAAATGTAATACTGTTTTAAACTATTGTTATTTTTCTGTTTTTCAAAAATAAATATCACACAATTATCTGATTTGCTAAAAGTACCCACTAAAATTTGATTTGGTCTAACAGTCTTGTCTGGCATATTTACAAGAAAAATATATTTGACACATTAAAAGATGATTTACTTTTACCCCAAATACTAATGAGTTGTAATTTTACAATTTGCCACTATGCTAGGTTTTACCCATTTATTAGTAAGAATTTTTGTACTCATTTAAAACACAATAAAATTTGATATGCTACCTTATTCTTTTATATATTTAATATGTACATTTATTCAATAAATCAGAATAAGCATCTTGTTTTAATTAGTACATAAATACATTTTATTAAAAAAAAAATTTTAGCCTCGTGGCAGTGTGTCGACACTCAGCGCAGCACATCATTTTGTGAATTTCTTTTGTTACGGACATCTTAATGTCTTTGCCCAATATATATGTGTTTGTGTGTGTGTGTGTGTGTGTGTGTGTGTGTGGACGGGTTTATGTGGTTTATGAGGACACAAATTTGTATAATGAC
>JAUCNO010000152.1:17295688-17314494 GCA_032353835.1 Enteromius viviparus
TCATTTTTACTGTATGTTTTATTGCCATAAAAATGAAAACACACAACATTTCACAGGTCCCTGTTATTACAAGCAAATTAATTAAGTTGCTTTTATGAATTTATTTAATTAGTCATAGGTTTTGGTTATCAAAATTTAATAAAGCCATTAAAAGGTTATCTAAAAACATAAAAAGGGAAACAAAGAATTTGTTAATAATTAAACAGAATTTGAGAGTTGAGCCATAAGGGTCTCTTTCTGTGACATCATTTCCTGTTTTAATGTCTGAATGTTTCTCTATTTTGTTTAGACTTAATTAGCAACATTTTTAAAAAAAAATTTTAAAACATTTTTTGGAATCTTTTTTTTTAATTTACATACATATATATGATCTTGGACCACAAAACCAGTCTTAAGGGTAAATGTTCATAACTGATTTAAGCTGAATAAATAATCTTTCCATTGATGTATGGTTTGTGAGGATCAGACAATATTTGGCTGAGATATAACTATTTGAAAATCTGGAAACTAAGAGTTAAAAAAAAAAACTAAAATTAACAAAACACTGAGAGAATCACCTTTAAAACCTTCAAATGTTCTTACATATTACTAATCAGAAATTACGTTTTGATATATTTAATGTAGGAAATGTAAAAAATGTCTTCATGGAACATGATCTTTGGCATTTAAAAAATCTATAATTTTGACTCATACATTGTATTTTTGATTATTGTAGTAAATATACCCCAACAACTTAAGACTTATATTTTGTGGTCCAGGGTCACATATTAGATATTTCAACATGACATCACATTCCTCTAACAATATCAAAATTAGTTTTATTACAGAAATCAAAAAATAATAGAGTTGCAAATGTATTTTTAATTATAATGTATTTTAGAATTAATAGATAAAACAAAAACTGAGCATCAGATCATTTATGTTTTAACTTATTTGAAGCCTTTATATTATCAAAGTTAGTTTACTTTATGATTACAAACTAAAACACTCTGACTTCTTACCTAGGTAACGATTACTTAAAAAAAAAAAGCTAAAACTAATACATGGTCAGAAAATTCCATCAATATTTGATTTGTCACGGTGATTGCAACAATATAATACAGAAAAAACATCCGCCATGACCCTCAATAAGAACAGTAAACTAATTAGTACAAACGTCAGGGTGTATATTTGTTCATGTAGTCTGTTTATTGATGGCCAGCCTCGAACACACGCTAGCCAGCGCTGCAAAGTCAACATCACGATCCTGAAAACAACCCTTCATGTATATTTAATTTACTTGTGCTGTAGCAACACTCGATGTATCACAAACACTGTACAGTCACTGTGTGTTAAAGCATCTGCTAAATGCCAGAGTAAATTTGCTCACTGCAAAAAATTATTTTCTTTTGTTCCAGCCAAAAAAAAAAAAAAACCCACTTATTTCAGATTTTTTTTTCTGAATACAAGACAATAATTTTTACTTGACTTGAAAATCTTTCTTGATTTAAGTTTTTTTTGCAGTGCTGATACAATAAGGTCACACGAGTCTGTTATAGCCAATAAGTGAATAAAAGATTAGCAGTATGACTTCTAGGGTTACTATAGTGCACTGTTAATATAATTATTAATGTGGCTTGATATATAAAAAAGACTTTAAGCACTTGACAAACATCACTTTCTAGTCCACGGATGCAGATCCTTCTTCCGAACGCCCGTCAGTAATCCCGTTAGACAGGTTCCTCTATGAAAAACCAACACTCGCTAACATGGAGATCAATGAAGCTAGTGTGGAAAACAGGTCAGTGCAGACCACTAACGTCATCAAATACCATTATTATTATTTGTGACCCTGGAGCACGAAAACGTCATAAGTAGCACTGGTATATTTGTCACAATAGCCAAAAATACATTGTATGGGTCAAAATGATCAAAAATATCATTATGTTTCATAATACCAAATACTTTGCTAATGTCCTACCATTAATATATAATTCTTGGTTAGTAAAATGCATTGCTATGAACTTCTAGGACAATCTAAAGGCAATATGTAGATTATTTTGCAACTTTAGATTACAGATTTTCAAAATTAGCCAAATATTGTCCTATCATAACAAACCATACATCAACGGAAAGCTTTGAGGATAGCGTTGAGATAATGCATAAATCTTACCTTTATGACTGATTCGGGGGGTACAGGGTCACATTTGTATTAGAACGACAGTGTCCACATTCACTCTTATTCAATTATTTTTAGGTAAACGCAGGGATTAGAAAGGTATAGTCATTCTAGTCGCTTCTGAAGTCCACCTATTTTAGCCACCGTGAGCATACAGTTAGTCTTAATGCAACACCTTGCAATAACAAAATGTACATTCATTGCTGATTTTTAAAAGCTCATTCTGGTCTTATTTTGGTCCCATACAGACTTTGGTCAAACGCATGGCTAAACAAACACCAACAAGTCCCACTAAGCACCTCAACAAAGGAACACACAGTGTCAAGAAAGGGTCAAGGACAAAAAGGTTGGTCATTTCCCTGGGATCAGACGGTGAAATCAAGATTATAACAGATGGGGATGACCGAAGCTGTCTACGAAGTGTGGTGTTTACTGTTTACAATATGTAGTCTGTAATGTAATCACTCATTTGAACTAAAAATTACTCATTTAACTGCTTTTGGACTACTTCTGGGTTGCTTTTGACCCATTTATAGACCCATTTATAGACTAATTTTAAGTTTTAAAGATTGTATTTGTTTGCATGTCAATAGGACCATTAACCGACTTCAGAGAACCGCGTATGTGTTGTTAAATTATATGTATATAGTTGACTGAGAGGTGCTTTTGTTTTCAAATTCTGAAGCAATTAAGGAGCAATTAAGAAGAATCAAAAATCATTGACTAACATTGTGGGAATAATTTGTATAATTATGTAGCACATTATCCAGATGACATATAATCATTTAACAGCACTGTATCTCAGTTACTATAAGGTTTCGAGTCCAGTGTATACTATATTAAGCGGTAATTTGTATGTTTTAATCTAAGAACATTTTAAATGGTTTGCATATTTTTTCTCTGATATAATGTCAGACATGAGTCAGTTATATAATGAAGGCAGCTATCAGCTGGTTGTGTTCCCTGTATTATTTCAAAAACACAAGCTGCATTGGAAAGTCATATTTTTAATGCTATAAGATCATACAATGTATTAACTAGCTACATAAATAATTTGTCGGGCAAAAATTCTTTGTCCAACATTTTTTTTGCTGTTCCATGTATTGTTTTGCGTTTCAAAATAGTTTTACCGTTAAAATGATGCTGAAACACACATAATAAGCTGTTTAATGCCAGGGTACATTGTGACAACTTACCCCATGCCCCAGGGCAGCATTGTGTAAAATGTTCATATTTAACTGGTGTAACTATACTCTATATTTCACAGTAAACATGTGGCTAATCAAGCTGATGGACTACATTTTAAATATATTTTAGGATATCTTAAAATGCAACGTTTAACATGACTAACCACAAACTATTAAAATAAATATAGCCTACCTCACACATTTAGCCCAAAACGACTTGTTTTCTTCATTAACGCTGCAGCTGCTTACACTTGCTTAACAGTTTTTATTTGTTTAATTTATTTATTTTTGTTTCTCGTTTCTAAAGGGTTTTTTGTATGTATAAAATGCCTAAAGACAAGCTGACCTGCTGTAGAGATGTTGGATCCTCTCAGGTCTGTTGTTTCCAGCGCACCTGTAACGCAAATATTCAGAGCTCAACAATCAAACAAACTCTGAAGCTGGACAACTGCTGACACTCCTCAAAACTAACACCACATCCCACCTCTCACTCCTAACTGCTTCAAAGGCATGCGAATCTTGCTTTCTGTTTTTTTACAAGTATTTATTTATTTATTTATTATTTGATTGTGAATATGGCTATGTGAAACGTTAATCCGTTAACCGTGCGATAATTAAAATTGATGGAGCCACTTTTAGTCCAGCGGGTAAATGTCACGATTTCTAGGGTCCATCTTTGGTCAGCAGCTAACAGCAGAGGGCGCTAAACAACAAGAAAAGGCGTCTCGTCACTTTAGTTTAGTTCACTGATTCTGGTCTACTAGTAGTCTTAGTCGCTTATCAACTTTTTTGGATCAAATGTTGACTACTAGTCTTTACCAACAGACCAACTTGTTATCGTTTCTTAATTAACAGATAGCTGTTTTTAGCTGTAACATTTTATCATGCAATTTTTGATAAAGGGTAAAAGTATTTTATTTTTTACTCTTACCCTTAATTAAATTAAACATAAATCATTTTTTACAAGAAAATAATTATTATAATTAATAATTATAATTAAATGAAAGATGTGTCTGAAAAGCGGCATGGGATGTGTAAAGAAAATAGAGGAAAAAACAAGTATAAAATAAAATAAAAACGTATGTATCACACACACACAAACAACAAATATAATAACATAAATAAAATATACATGAATGAATGGTATAAGTTTTCAGTTTAACATGATTTACAGTGTATAGTTTACACACATTCAGTCTTCAGACTGATAACTATACAGTCAGGCACTGAGCGTATCAAGACTTTTATTTTGACAGTGGCAGTGCATGTGCTTCCGGAAGTCATCAGTTTAGACTGCTGCGATGGCATCCTCTGCAGATGTACACGTCCGAATATGTGAACAAGAAATCATCAAGTATGATTTAGAAATAAAAGCTCTCGTTCAGGTACGCTTTTTTTATTGTTCATATTTATAAACCTTAAATATTAGTATAGCTGTCACATTAGTGTTATTTTAAGGACAGTACTTTAAAAATAAAAATGCTTAAATGCTGACGAAATTAATAAATTACAAGGACCACAAAATGATAATGGAATAGCATTTTAAAATATCAAGCATTTTATTTTTGTTACTGCCATGTTAAATGATCACTTATATGTGTTTTGATCCATAATGTAATGTTTTCAAACATTGCAGGATGTCAGTGAATGCACAGGACCACAAAGCAGACTGACAGACTTAAATTTACAAGTAAAAGAAAAATTCAGCAATTTTAGACAACGGATTCAGGTGAGAAACAATGAGTGCAGATTAGCTGCAAATTCTAAATTCAGACAAATATAATGACATTTTTTTTTAAACAGGATCTGGAGCAAATGGGAAAAGAACAGGACAAAGAGTCTGACAAGCTGACCCTACTCAATAAAGCAGAAGGACACCGGAAACAGATGCTTAGGTAATGATGAAGTCATGCGCTTTTGTAGTTCTCAGTGTTAAGTATTGTGCATAGAGTAATGCTCAGATTATTCAAGTAGATGAAGTATTGGGTCTCAAAGGAAGAGTGTTCTTCTTGCAGTAATCAGACTGCTTGGAGGAAGGCCAATCTCGCCTGTAAAATCTCCATTGATAAGCTGGAGAAGGAAGATTTATTGAATTCAGAGGACATGTCGATAAGACAGAGGTGAGTCTGAAAGCAGCATTTCTTCATTGAATGATGTTTATAATGCTAAGCCTGGGTTAATTCTCTGTCCGTTTATTCAGAAAGATAACCAAAGAAAGCCTTGCTCAGACCTCCAGTGGCATAACAGAGAGTCTGATGAGCATCAGCCGGATGATGGCACAGCAGGTTCAGCAGAGCGAGGAGACCATGAGCACTTTAGGTGGGCGTCCAGCAAGTTTTTCATGTTATCCATGTGTGCATGCTGGGAGACTAATGTTGTATCGTTCATTTAACTCCCGCAGCGACATCATCCAGGACAGTGCAGGAAACTAATGAAGAGTTTAAAGCAATGACAGGAACTATAAAGCTGGGCAGAAAGCTGATCATTAAATACAATCGACGGGAACTGACAGACAAGCTGCTGATTTTCCTCGCTCTCGCGCTTTTCCTGGCTACAGTTGTGTACATCCTGAAGAAAAGACTTTTTCCTTTCTTTTAAGTACAGACTAAACAATGAATATAATGCATAAATCATAAAAGAAGAGAAATGCATTTTCAAGCTGTAAAACCTTTTCGCTTTCTATGTAAAGCTATTGATCATCGTATTATCATTTTGAATGTGTTATAAGTTATTTTTATATTAGTGCTGTCAAACGGTTATTACATTCAAAATAAAAGTTTTTGTTTATGTAATGTATGTGTGTGTGTTGTGCATATTTATTGTGTCTATAACAAATATTTACATGGATATGTTTATATTCATATAATTTATATCATATCATATAACCTAACATGTTTTTCTAAAATGTATACAAGCCTGTGTGTTTTTTATATTTATAATAAATATACATAGTACACGAATGAAAACAAACCTTTTTTAGGGTGTGATAAATCACAGCACTGTTTTATAACAGTTTTTGAGCTTCACCAAGGCTTCATATAAACATAACTGAATTATGAAAAAAATTGTAAAATAATTAAGCCCATGATTATTATGTCTCATGAGACACATGGAATTAAAATTTTTTATGGTGGGGTTTTAATTAATGATGTAGCTACAAAAAAACGTCTAATTGAAAATTATTTATATGTAAAGATATAGATAGGAAAGCCTAAAAGTATTCATACACAGACAAAATAGTTTATGAGAATGAATTTCCATCTAGTTTGTTACAAAACAAAAATTAAAAAAAAAAACAATATATATATATATATATATGCACTTGTGTTCAGAAGTCTGCACACCAAAGGCTGCGTTTATTTGATCAACAAAGTCTGTAAAAACAGTACTATTTTGAAATATTATAAATGTTCTATATTTCATACGTTATTTTATTATATCATTTGGTGGCAAAGCTGATTTTTTAGCACCATTACTCCAGTCACATGATCCTTCAGAAATCATTCTAATATGCTGATTTGAAACATTAATTATTATTATTATTATCACAGATAAAAATTTATATTTAAATTTGATATTTTTGATATATATAATGTTAACACATAAATGTCTTTGCTGTCTCTTTTGATCAATTTAATGTGTCCTTGCTGAATACCAGCACTGAACAGTTCAACAGTTGTGTTTTGCTCTGCATTGAATCAGTTTAATTTCTCATTTGTATTAGGCCTACATTCATTGAATCTACTTATGTTTATAAAAACCATATAGGCTATAATGTGTTTCTGTAATGTACTTTTTAGGATAAGTCCCTCAATGTTCCAGTTTCATGCTTCCAGCTGAACCCATGTTAGACGCTGGACGCTGTCACATGGACACCTACAGTATGACAGGCAATTTAGGTGAGTTAAACTCACATCCCGGGCAGCAGTGAAGCAGCAGCTGTTACACAGGGCAGGAGAGAAGCATCACAGGGGGAAAAGCTCAGAAAAGCTATGGCCATAATCAGAGCTCTGCTGATAAAGAGGCATGCGACCCTGTCTTTCCTCCGATAAGACCCGGAAAAGCTGATTATTCCATCCCTGGTCTCTTTCTCGCTCTCTCTCGCTCATTCTCCTTCCATTGTGGTCGGAGGACAAGGTCTGTTATTTTTAGAGATGTGCATCCATGTTATCTGACTTGTTCTTTTCAACGCCTCTGAAGAGTGGGCCACTATTGTAACTGTGTGACCTTTCTCTTTACCTCTCGGTGGCCCCGTATTTGACTTGAAATGGCGATCATTTTCACAATAAGCTTGCTATTGTTATTCAACTAGCAGCTATGTATTTCAGCTGAAAGTGGATGCTGTGGAGAGGGGAATTGTGATTACTGATCTGTGTGGAGAGGCCAGAGAGATGCCGAGGACAATCTATTACTCATTTTAAGTGGCAGCAAATGTGGATCTCCTTCCCTCCTCCATCCAAGTCTTTACATGCGCAGCCATGGACCCTTACTTCTCCATGTCAAGCAAATTGTGCCATTCTGCACACTAAGCAGAGCACTTTTGTGTTGTCAATCAAGCGTGAGGTTAACCTTTGCACGAATAGCACAGAAAAAAAATGTGAACCTCTGGGTTTGAGGATTTGTTTCTTAAGCGTTCTGCTGGATGTGCGATTAAAGAGTTTAGTTTAACATTGAGACGCTTTTCTCCTGACGAGCTGTCAAATCAAATCACACGATACAGAAAAATTCAAAAAAGTAGACTACAGGCATGTTTGAAGTTTGGGGTTGTTTCTACATGTTTACACCGCGAGGAGAATTAGAGCTAATTATATTCATTATTTGTAATATTTTTGATTTATGCGAATAAGTTAAGTAGGTCTCAGGTTCACATTTGCTAAAAAAAAGTGACCCTGAATATCTTTAAACTTGCAAAACACAAAATCGTGTTTACTAAAGGTAAGAAAAGGGTTAAACAACAACAACAAAACACTTTTTATAGGCCTATGTTAGGAGTACAAATAAGGAAAAGCAATAATAATTGTTAAGGATTAAGTAGCCTAAATGTAATAATAACAATAACAGCCCTAGCCTATTATAAAAATCAGTAAAGTGTTTATCAATTTTGCGATTTTTTTTTTCTACATTTTGTACGAAATTTACAAATATAGACCTAGTTTAAATACGTCACATAGCCTGTCAACTATTCGTAGGCTATTGTTTATGCTAATATTTTAATGCTATTTGTTATTCTCTTTTTTGTTAAATAATAACTGCAAGTAAATTCTTGAAAAGCCTTTATTATATTCTTTTTAAAAAGTTTGCATTTCAGACTTACACAAGCAAATGAATAACACCTTAATTCGAGCCGTATTCGTGCGGTGCTTTCTGGATATAAGCTATAACGTTACATAAAAATGCTTCTTAAAAATAATTAATTGTTGCCCTTTATTGGTAAAATTAATGGTCTGTTATTTTTTATTATAAAAATGAAAGAAAGTGAAAGAAAAGGAAAGAAAGACTGGGGACTTCTTTCGAGTTTTATAAAGGCCTCGATACATCTGGTGAAAATTATAAATAATCTTCCTATTTCACGTGCGGTTTATCTCTCACAATTAAACTCTCAAGTGCAAGCAAATTATTCAGACAAGTTTTTAAAGAAAACGATGCGTAGGCTATATTAAAAGTTATTAAAGAATACGAATGAACTTAATGATATTAAAGATATCAAAGCATAAGAATAAACGTGTCTTGCATCTGACAGAGCAAAGCCATGCCGGCCCGCATTCTGTCTGTACAAATAACAATCATCAATTATGAAAATATTATTTGAATTTAAATGTCCATGCATGCCATCAAAGTTCTTTTTTTTCACCAAGCTCGGATGCCGTGTAGTGAGGGAACCGCGCTGCTGGACTGAAACGGAGCCTGCACGTTATTTAGATCTCCAACTCCAAAGTTGATGTAGTTGCTGTTGGACTGCGAGGGCTGGATGGAGGACATGCTCGACGGATAGTTGCATGAGTAGTTCGTGTTGCCCGGACTCGGGAAATTACTGAACGCTGGGTAGCTGTTGTAGGTGAAATGATTGATCCCCACATTGTAAGAGGTGTTGTATGTGGACGCGTCGCCCAGGCACGGTTTTCCATCCCGGACCAAAACCGGCACCGAGATGCGTCTCGGAGGAGCGATGCCCACCATCTCCAGGGTCTGGTCCTGACGCTGCCTCTTGCACTTATAGCGTCTGTTCTGGAACCAGATCTTGACCTGTGTGGAGGTGAGTTTGAGCACGCTGGCTAGATGATCTCTCTCGGGAGCGGAGAGGTATTTCTGCTGTTTAAAGCGTCGCTCCAGCTCGTACACCTGCGCCTGAGAGAACAGAACGCGAGGCTTTCTCCTTTTCCTCTGTTTGGGTCGATCCGCATCATCCAGCTTCAGATCTTCACTTGGATCTTCCTGAGGGCAGCTGAGGTCTGAAAAATGGACGATTCATTTCATTTATATAGTTTAACGGGACACAAATCGTCAATACACAAAAAAATGCATGGTTGTTTTAAACCAAATTAGCTTTGGGTCAACTATGGACCAACCCTTCCTTTGGTTTAAATGTATAACACGTTTTAATCCCTCCATTGCGTTTAGAAATTAAACTGAACAATTACATTTCTACATTTACTTTTTTATTGATATGGCCTAATAGAGACATTTTTCGCTGAGGTTTGAACCTCATGGATTAGGCCTACTTAAAACATTTAGGCTAAACATAGCCTAATTTAAAACCCTTAATTCCTTAACATGAATTTTGAATTTTACCCTGCAGCAATTTTTGTAGCAATTAAATAAAATAACTCTTTTATAATTCCAAAGCTTTTTTGAACTGGGGCCGGTTGCCTAAAAGGATAAGACTAGTCTTAAGTCAGCTAATTTTTTTCTTTAAGACTGGTGACAGTTTTTAATTTAAAATTAGTCTAAGTTGAATCCAAAAACTAAAACAGATTGTTAGTTGGTAAGACTAGCTCTTAAGACACTGTCTTAACATGAAGGCTAAGTTTATGCAACTGGCCCCTGTTCTTAAAACAACAATTTTTCCCAAATCCAAAGGATCGGTGGATGTTAAAGTTAATTTTCTCTTTGAAACCAAAGATAACAATTAAAGGTGTAGTGATTTGTAATCGAAAAAATCAGAAATAATTGTTTCTGGCGAACCAATGGATATTTGTTCTTTTAAAAAGCAGAATAAAAATAGTCAAAATTATAATTATGGTAGTCTAATTAGTTTTATAATCAATTTAGACACGTGCGCTTATTTAAAATGTTTTTAATAAATTCAGCATTTTTTGTGCATTTTTCAGCTGAGTTTTTAACTAATCATGAAACGCATCTTTAGTTTCAAATAAATGTCCTACTCTTGTGAACGCTTACCTTTTTTCTCTTTGTCTTCAAACGTGTCATCCGTCTTTGCATCTTTAACATAGTCCATTTCTAAGAAATTCTTCCCATAAAAAGCAGCGGTACCGAAGTTCAGAGAGCTGTTTTTGTTGCCTTTGTCGTCCTGAAGGTCTTCACTGAAGAGGGAGACTCCGGATGGCATTTCCATGAACTGCTCTTGTTTGAAAGTAGACAGCATGCAGGATGAGGTCGGAATAAGGGCACTATCCAGCCGCTGAGACATGTCCAGAGAGACCAAGTCCTCCTGATTCTGCTCCAGGTTCAATATGTCCCGCACTGAGAAAGGAGTTGAAGTCATCTGGCTGGAGAACATTGCCATGGAATGATTGTCCTCTTCGGCGTCCCGGTTGGCATTTATCAGGGTTGCCTAGTCGTTTAATGAATAGGGGTAAACTTTTGTGTTTGGAGGTAGCCTATAAACACACGTTTATATTTCTAATAGAGCCCTCATAACACACTTTTGGGGTGTAAGGAGTGACTGCATGCTGTAATGAGACAGGGGGCGGGCCTCAACATTTCATTGGCTTGTCATTGGCTAAATGACGCATATTAAAATGACTTGCGAAAGTTCCATACAAGTCCATGCATGAGATATAATATCCACCTATTATGGCAAGTTTAGTGACCAACAAACATTGCGTTTATCCAATGTGTTATTTTCTTTATACTTTTTCAAGTGGTGTTGCCAGATTTTATTACCTGTAATTCAAATTAACGCTTTTTTATCAAGTCTGTCAGCTCTGAACAAGATTGATTTAAATAATCATTTAATTATAGCTACGAGGCCGCAAATATCCCTTTTGGCTGGAACTGGCACGGGGCGCCAATGTGCGCACTCAGTTTGTTTGTTTTCCTCTTAATTGCTTAATCCAGAGGAAACTATGGGTCAGAGAAGAGTTTTCTCCAAGGGATCAGACAGTGCCATTGCTGGAACCTGAAACCTGCAATGACAAACCCAACTGTCTACCACTGAAAGATTCTGGTGCCACTGGGTTTGTTATCAAGACGTGATAACAGATGACAACAAACCAGAGACCCACCCACGCCGAACAGCCGCAGCAGAGGAGCAACACATGGCAATTCATATAAAATATAGACCTGTGTGGCGGAAATGATAGATAATACAAGAACACGTGTAGCCTACAGAGTAGACATCTATAGTTTGGTAGTACACTACATCAGTGTAATGCGTATAAATAGTAGGCTACGCCGCAAAAAAAATGAACATCCTCGTATACTGATCCACAACAACTGACTTTTTTCGCGTGCATATGATACGAAATTTAATAGCGTGCATATAATACGCAGTTTTTAAGCGTGCACATGATGGAAACATGATGAAACCCCACAAACCTAATCCCACCCATCGCGAAGCATACACAGGCCCAAGATCGGGTTGATTCACACGCACACACAATTATATTAGATATAGCAACAATGTTGCTTGCATTTCCTGTTTAGACAATGCCTACAGACAATACAGAAAGCTACTTTATTTTCTCATCCGTTTATTAGCAAAATTGGTATAACATTTTCTTCTATCTGTAATTATTTATAATACACATGTAGGTTTATAATTATTCATATATATTAACAGATTTATAATTTATATTAATAAACTAATTACTACAAAGCTCTTTAGGAGCTTTAACGTTAAAATGTTATCACGCTGCAATATGGGCACTATAAAAATAATCCATGTTTTTTTTTGGCAGTAGCATGGGACAGTGGTGCCGTTCCTCTGAATATTAGTCATCGTTTGTGCTTGTGCAGAGGAGACAGACAGTATTATCGTTTATTTTATCTCTAACGGTTAATGCTGCGGAGTAAATGGTGCTCGTGTCTGCGCCAGAATCTCATGTTTATAGTTCTGAGGCGTTTCTGATAAATGAACGCGAGCACTTTTCTCTATGAGCGAATCAACACTCCCTTATCCATCGCTGCAATAATTGGTGAAATAATGTAAACTGACTCCGCGGCTTATGGAAACTGCTTTATATCACGGTGATTTATGAAGCATCTCCTCCACCGAGCGCCACTGCAGTTAGCGACAGTCTTCATGACGGATGGAGCTCAAAGCGCGCAAGTGTTTCTGAGAGTTTACTACGGTTTTCTGAGACAGCGGAGTCAAATAATTCGTCTTGTTTGATGCATTTCTGAAATAAATATTATGACAGACTACATGGTAGAGAGAAGAAGAGCCACAAACTCCCACAAAGCAACTGCATCTGCAAGTTTGTCTTTCAACAGCGCATTTGGAGCAGATAAAGAGTTGGATAACGTCCTTGAAAACTTCCTGTAGGCCGACCTGTTTAGGAAATGATGGGGCGGTGGGGTGAGATGGGTGTTATCTAAATGAGTCTGCTGCAGTGATGAAACCACAGACCTCTTCATCCCTGTCAATCACTTCCAAATTTAACACCTCCTGAAGGAAGCTGGTGCACGAGACCTGGCTGCTTGGGGATTTTAAAATGACTTATATTTAATCTAACACATTTTTAACACACAGGCAGCTGTGGTTAGGCTTGCTTCAACTAAACATGACCTGTGCTTAATGTCAAGAAATTATTTTTATTGATATTAAATTTTTTTGTGACGTTTATTAATTTTCTTATTATGTAAGATTTAATTTCATCGTGTAACTTACACATTTTATGTCTGCAATTAAATACGTCTATTGTACTGTTAGAACTAATTGCATCAAGAATTTGCTTGCAGGCTAGCCTACTTTCTTGCTTTACTACATGTTTTATGTACGTTTTGTGTATCTTACCTGCTTTTTATTACTTTTACCATTTTGTCTGCAGCTTAATGTGTTTATTCGTCGCTTTATCCAGTAATTTTGACGATATGCGTCGACATGACACAGCTGAGAAAGCTAAAAGTTTTTGCAGTTGCATTATTTATTAGTACAATGGTTTAAGTGTTTAACTAGCCTAAATAAAACCATACAAAAGCCATAAATTAACCTAATGCATTTGTGGAGGCCCAGTTAAAAAATGAAGTTGTTAATTCATTAAAAAAACGACAAAGTTGAAGTTGCAAAACAAAAACACTAATATTAGATCATCTGTAATAGCCTATTGCATGAAGAAAATCATTACGGTGATTTCGAGCTGTGCGTTTTGTCATCACATCATTTGTCTTGCATGTCTCGGGGAATAACAATTTTCTTTATAAACTCATGTTCACAGCTTTGGCAGTGGATTAGTCAGGCCAGACAGGAACATGATTGCTCCCGATGGGAGTCGGATGACCTGCTCTCCTTTGAATGCCTCAGAATAGTTTTGACTACTCGCTCACATTGAAACATGTTCATATGCTCATATTTCAAAAAGGCTTTGTCACTATATTAATCATAATTAAAGAGGGCTTTCGCAGCTGGTTGCTCCCGTATGATTTCAGACCATCCGGCAGCTGAGTTCATGAATGCCCCTGGATGCGGAGTTTATAGTATCTTGAACAAGTGACTGTTTCCAAAATACATTCCCTGTTCAGAAGATAGAAGCGTTGTACACTTTTTTCCCCACAGTATTTCGTTTTTTACATCTTTATTTTACAATATATCTAATGCATATTTATTATCTTGCCTGTGAAATTAAACTACATCGTGGCACATTTGCTAAACCAGCATTCTTCCTGTCCTAAAGTTTCGCCGAATCTGCCCCCTGGTGGCAGAGTTTAACATAGCAGTGATATTGCTGTCACTGTTTCATTCATTCATTGACTTATTGCAGTCAACAAGGTAAAAGGCTTCTCAAAACCATATTGGCAAAATTACATTTATTATATTGAATTATATTTATATAGGCAAAATAGTTGAATATCCAATATACTTAAAGTGATAGTTCACCTAAAAAAATTAAATGCTGTAATCATTTGCTCTCCCAAACCTGTATGATCTATTCTGCAGAACACAAATACATTTTGAAGAATGTGTGAAAACAACAACAACAACAACAACAAAAAACACTACAAATAAAAATACAAAATAACTCGTTAACTTCATTATGAAATAAAATCTTTTTTTTACAGTAACTTTTTTAATGCTCATTTGTAGATTATTTCAAATGCTACCTGCACAGGGGAACTTCATTTAAGTACAAACACGTTTAAAAGCTTTTACAAAACTTTACATCTTCACATAGTTAAGTACCATGATTCTTCCAGTAAAAATGTAATACATTTGAATTCATTTAAATGTAAATTTAACTTATTTTAATGCAAAATCCAAAATGTAAAGTAAATACACAATTTAATAAATCTATAAAAAATGTTACTACTAACATTTGTATGAAAATTGTTTAATTGTTTAAAGAATTATTTAATTTGCATGCTTCCTTGAAGTTGCATGCATTGCGTAAATCTGATTGAAAACAAGAAAAGTGACAATTTTTTAAAATATTACCATAATTATTATTTTTTTAACCACTGATTACTGTTTTCTTTAAATATATAAAAAATTATTTCAGTTCATTTATTTGTATTTTAATACTCTACATGCAGATTTGGTGTAATTTTATTCCTGTAGAGGTTCAATTTTTTTCTCTATGTTATTTGATGCATTAAAATATAAACGTTTAAGCCATTTCTTAAATGCAAATCAAAATTTTAAACAAGTAAGGCTTACTCAGTAAAAAACATAAATTCGAAAATAGAACAGAACAAACGACAACCCTCTAAAGTATCCTATTTTCCTCACATTGCATTACCCAAATTTAACCGTTTTCAACATACAGTAGCCTTCTCCAGACCTTAACCAAAGCTGTTGATATCCACAGGCAATATGCATAAATGACCGCTAGATGGCAGTAACGCAGAGCTTTACACCGAGAGTGCTGGCCGTCTACAAGCAGAGCCTGTCACATTGATGCAAGCACATAAACATTTAAAATAAAATACTAAATCCTGCTAGCCTTGCTCAGTCCCTGTAATTGTTGCTATAGGTAAGCTGGACATATTTAATTAGAAGTACCTTGTGTTCAATGGATTGCACTAACAACAAAACAATTGTTCAGCTGACAAAACTGAATAAACCAGTAGGCAAAGACTCAATAAAACAGTTCTGAAAGTTAAGTTCTAAAAATAAAGGCATTTAGGACCTCTACACACTCTAAAGACTGGAAATATAACAGCCTCGTTAGCCTGGTGTCTAACTTGACTAAAGTCTATTATTCAATCTCTGCATCATTACAATTGTGTAGGCTGTGTAGCTGTAGTTTTTGTAAGTAATCTCTGTGCCAGTGTAGTCCAGAGGTCTGAAGAAAATATAAAACATATTAAGTAGATAAAAAGTAAAACAAGATTATTGTTACTTACCTAGCAATTCAAACTTTTCTTCTCCGGACAGAAACTTGGAATCGCAAGTTACAAACTTACAAATAAGTTACAATATGTTGCAAATAACTTATAGTCAAGAAAAAGTCAAATTAAGTCAGAATTGTAAACAAAACAAATAAACAAAATCTTACAATTTCTTACAATTAATGTAAAAAAAAGTCACTGTTACACAGTTGTTTTTGCTAAGAAAATGCTAAAAAAATACCATCTGCAACTGACTTGCACAACGTAATTCTAAAGCGTGGTGGATACATTTTATTATTGATAAATTGATTCTTAAAGGAACTATTTAGGCATAATGTCTCAGTATTGATGAGGCAGAGTTCCAGCCATCTCTGGAAATGGGGCTCTTTGGGAGCCCAACAACAATTTTTGACTGCCTGACCAGATCACCCACACCTTCAGCTCAGTAAATTCATCAGCATGCAAAATGGCCACTTTGTTGTGGAGTTGGCCTGTCATATGTTAGGTGCATCGGCCCAGTCTGAGAACCAGTTCGCCTGCTGCTCGACCACAGCCACCAGAGCCTCATAAAGCCTGTTTATAGATCTTCAGCCCCATGACAGAAGAGGCCGAGCCAAAGCCAGAGCGCAGGGGAGCTTGTTTACGGTGCGGTCGTCTTATTCCACTCTGACGAGAGAGAAGGAGCGTTTTTCCCACTGCTGCGATGAGCTGAGTGTTTCTGCAGGAGGCTGCTGGAGGTGCCCGATGCAGCTCAGCCTGGCGCCAACCCTGTGCCACATGCCCTGACAGCTTTATGCACCAGTCAAGAGGAACGGTCTTCACATCATCGCTGCTGGCTCCAGACGACACGGACCTGACTAACTTTTTTCTGTTAAAGAATCCAGATTCTTAGAAATGTAGGCCTGTTTGATGGACTGTATAGACTGTTAAAAAGATAGACGATACGTCTTCACTTCATTCCACTATTGAAAAGTGAAGCCATAACATTCAAAGTATGACTGTTGTCATCTTGCAAAAGTTAAGTCATTTGGAGTCTGAGTCTGAGAAGCAGAGATATGTTTGGACCCAAAGTCTGCGCAGTAGAGAATCGCTTGGAGCCAGAGTCTGCGTGCGCAGTACAGATTATTTTGATGCCAGAGTCTATGCAGTAGAGATTTTTTTGAAGTCTAAAGTCAATGTTATACTTTCCCCGTGCGCGAGTTCACTATTGTCCGCTTGACTTATTGCCCATGTGGAAAGTATAACATAGGCTTATGTCTGCGCAGTGGAGATTTATTTGGAGCATGAGTCTGCGCAGTAGAGGTTAATTTTAAGTCCGAGTCTGCACAGTAGAGATTAATTTGGAGCCTGAGTCTACGAAGTAAAGATTAGTTTGAAGCCAGAGTCTGCGAGGTAGAGATTCGTTTAAAGCCAATGTCTGAGCGGTAGAGATTCATTTAAAGCCAGAGTCTGGGCGGTAGAGATTCGTTTAAAGCCAATGTCTGGGTGGTAGAGATTTGTTTAAAGCCAGAGTCTGCGCGGTAGAGATTCGTTTAAAGCCAGAGTCTGCGCAGTAGAGATTCGTTTAAAGTCAATGTCTGGGCCGTAGAGATTCATTTAAAGCCACAGTCTGCGCGGTAGAGATTCGTTTAAAGCCAGAGTTTGCGCGGTATAGATTCGTTTAAAGCCAATGTCTGCGTGGTAGAGATTCGTTTAAAGCCAGTGTCTGGGCGGTAGAGATTTGTTTAAAGCCAGAGTCTGCGCGGTAGAGATTCGTTTAAAGCCAGAGTCTGTGCGGTAGAGATTCGTTTAAAGTCAATGTCTGGGCTGTAGAGATTCATTTAAAGCCACAGTCTGCGCGCTAGAGATTCGTTTAAAGCCAGAGTCTGCGCGGTAGAGATTCGTTTAAAGCCACAGTCTGTGTGGTAGAGATTCATTTAAAGCCACAGTCTGCGCGGTAGAGATTCGTTTAAAGCCAGAGTTTGCGCCGTAGAGATTCGTTTAAAGCCAATGTCTGGGTGGTAGAGATTCGTTTAAAGCCAGAGTCTGCGCGGTAGAGATTCGTTTAAAGCCAATGTCTGGGCGGTAGAGATTTGTTTAAAGCCAGAGTCTGTGAGGTAGAGATTCGTTTAAAGCCAGAGTCTGTGCAGCAGAGATCTGTTTGGAGTCTAAAGCCTATGTTATACTTTCCTCATTTGGAGCCAGAGTCTGCACAGTAGAGATTTGTTTGGAGCCTTGGTCTGCGAAGTAGAGATTTATTTAAAGTAGAGATTCATTTAAAGCCACAGTCTGCGCGGTAGAGATTCGTTAAAAGCCAGAGTTTGCACGGTAGAGATTCGTTTAAAGCCAATGTCTGGGCGGTAGAGATTTGTTTAAAGCCAGAGTCTGCGCGGTAGAGATTTGTTTAAAGCCAATGTCTGCGTGGTAGAGATTCGTTTAAAGCCAGTGTCTGGGTGGTAGAGATTTGTTTAAAGCCAGAGTCTGCGCGGTAGAGATTCGTTTAAAGCCAGAGTCTGTGTGGTAGAGATTCATTTAAAGCCACAGTCTGCGCGGTAGAGATTCGTTTAAAGCCAGAGTTTGCGCGGTAGAGATTCGTTTAAAGCCAATGTCTATGCGGTAGAGATTCATTTAAAGTCAATGTCTGGGTGGTAGAGATTTGTTTAAAGCCAGAGTCTGCGCGGTAGAGATTCGTTTAAAGCCAGAGTCTGCGCGGTAGAGATTCGTTTAAAGTCAATGTCTGGGCGGTAGAGATT
>JAUCNO010000152.1:17314594-17326477 GCA_032353835.1 Enteromius viviparus
GACTGTGAGATCGGTGGTCGAATCAGGCTCGGCATATCGATGCATCGAATCTTCGACTATTCGGGGACAGCCCTATTAAAATGTATCAATTTCTCCATTGAATGAAATTATTTCATTATTACCAACAATAACAATAAATCACTTTGTAACTTTTCAGCTAAAAAGCTGTTTAAACCGGAAATATACTACAGTTGAAATCTTTGGGTTCAAATTAATAAAGATGCATTAAATTTACATTTACAAAGACATTAATAAAATATTAATTAATATAAATGTTATAATTAATTATATATATAATTAATTAATTAATATAAATGCTATTCATTGGAACTTTCATCAAATAATGAAAAAAATGTTTAAAGTTTCTAAACTGTGATGATAAAAAGAGTGTGTGCATGCGAGCACAAGGAACAATGAGTAAATTAAGATGAAATAAAGTTGTTTAGCTGTAACATGAGTAACGTGAGTTGTGGCAATGAGTTTTTGGATTTAATCTGCCCTAATAAAACAAACATTAACAAACATTTCACTCTTCAACAGCAAAAATAATCTTAAATAATTGTATTAAGCATAGTGAATAAACCTTCTAGAGTTTCAAGGTGGAACACATTTTCTTGAACAACTTTAGAAATCTTCTGAAGATGCATGTAAAAAGGCTTCTGGCATATGTAACAAAAGAAACACACACCCTGTCTTTATCTCCCGAAGCTTTGGTGGCAGATCTTAACATGTTTAGAAGCAGCATATCAGAGAACTCCTCCTGAAACTCCCGCCCCACTGACTGCCTGAGGACAACAGATGAGAAAGGAAAACCATCAGTACTCTAGATTAACTTTACACACACACACAGATGGTCAATTTGTCTTTCTTACATATTGACAATGAGTGTGTCGGTGAGGTTGCCGAGTGACCAGGCTGCTTTTGCACGAACGTTGGGTGAGCGGTCATCCAGAGCAGTCAGGATGGCATTAGCCGTGTCTGCCACAAACATCACATCCTGTGATCAAGTCAGTATAGTTTAAAATCAGTGCAAAGTACATATCTAGGTAGATTAAATTATAGTTCAACTTTATATACCTTTAATATATAACCAAGGAAAAAAGCACAATAAAATGTGTTATTAATATTTAGAATAGTGGAAGAAATTTAAAGTGACGATGATACCGTACCTCTCTCAGACAGGGAAAGAGGATGTATACACCTAGAGCTCTCACTGCTGCCGCCTTTACCAGTGAGTTTTCGCTGTACGTCAGTCCCAGGAGTATTGTGATACACAGCACTTGTGTCTTATCCTGCAGATATAGATATACATGAATATCACGAAGAATATCACATATGGAAACTCAAGTGGTTAAACACACTCACAGGTAGCTGGCTGAAAGCTTGAGGTAAGATGGAGGAGAGGGTGTCACATGCGCTGGTCTGTAGGGTGGGATGCTGCTCGTTCTGTAAGGCACTGATCAGTGGACCACCCAAGACCTCGGACCAGAACTCAACCACCTGAAAAAGAGCAGCATGACATCAACATCATGAACTCTGAATCAAGTTATGTTTCACATGCAGTCTTTTACCTGACTCACTGGCACACATTTGGCACTTTGTGGAGTGGTGTTGGCATCAGCTCTGTACTGCTGGATAATGCCTGTTCCCAGTTCTTCCAGAAGCTTGTAAAATACACAAATAATAAATTTTAGTTTATGAAAAAAACCTTATGTGCTTGCACAGTCCCTGCTGTGATTCTAGATTGTCGCTAAGGTTTTCTGAGTGGTTTATCCCAAGCACATTAACTTTAGCAATAACTGTAATTATGAAGCTAATTATATAAGAATAAAGTAAATTCACACAACAACCATTACGATACCAACACAGAAGAATGATATCTTTAGAATCACTTTTTATTACCCATTGCCTTAATCTGAACTTTTAGAAAAATAATAGTACCGCTCATCTGAATAAAACGAGCGTTTCAAACCAAAAACGCTAACTATAAAGTTGGGCTGTCGAGTGTTTACCTGATGTGCCAATTAATTAACCGCAATTTAACTGCATATCAATTTGGGCTAAAAAAAAAAAAAACCAAAGTCATTACTGTGTTATATGAGAAAAGCATTGAATAGAAAAAAAGACATTTTGATTTAACATTGCATAATTGTAGTAAACGACACTGAATACTAAAATCTTTAAAAAAAATTAAATAAATAAAAAAATTCGGGAACAAAAAATAAGAGACCACTGCAATTTACTCCTAAATCTATATCTCTCCAAGTATGACATGCATTTCATGCCAGGCTTTGTTATATTTCTACACCAACATACTTCATTCTGTTTATTCAGGTACTTATTGTGTGAGCACCTGAATCCAAATGTATTTAACGGGAAAAGTATAAAAAGCACTGCTGTAATCAACAGTATCCTCTTGCAGTGTGACCAGTTGGATGGTATGCTAGAAGTCTTTCAAAAGTCATTAGAAATTTAAAGGTATCGTATGTAGGATTGACACCGAGTGGTTGAACTAGGTATTGCAATTCAAATTCCAAATATTGGAGATGTTTTTTTTCCACCCGGCCCCTCCTACTCAGAGTTGACGCACAGGCAAGTTCCCAAATTGAAGACAGCAACTAGAACGAGCACAATGACGACAGAATGCGCCGTTTATGCAGAGTAGGCAACCTGGATGACGAAACACTACTGACTTCATGATTGGGAGATAGATGGAGGATGGCGCTTCAGACCAAAACAAAACATGACAACATAAACATCAGTTGAGGGCTGCAACTGCGCTTTTTAAACAAGAATATCCAGGCTGTACTACTTCTGTCAGTGATATGATTACTTGAAATTAACATGATTTCTTAATGCCTGTTGAATTTATTACGATACATTTCTTACATACGGTTCCTTTAAAGCAAGAGTCTGTGCAGTAGAGATTTGTTTGGAGTCTAAAGCGTGTTTTACTTTCCCTGTGCGCAAGTCCGCTATGGTCCGTGTGACGTATTGCCCATGCAGAAAGATAACATAGGCTTAAGTCGCAGTAGAGATTTGTCTGGAGCCTGAGTCTGCGCAGTAGAGATTTGTCTGGAGCCAGAGTTGTAGTAGTGCGTAGTAGTGATCGTGAAGTGTAGCTGCAAATTCAATGTCCTGCTTAAACTCCCAGACCCAATCAATAGCTCACAATCATGACACCACACCCCATTTTTATAGCATCTAATAACTAATAAATTACTAATTAAAAAGCAAATGTATTAGAAAATTTTCACTTAAACATACATTAGCATGTTAAGAACTACTTAAAATGACAGAAAATATCTTTGGAAAATATTTATTTGAAATGTAATTTGGTTTTTTACTTTTTTACTTTGTCTCAAGTTCTATTAGATTATAGAGAAAGCAGGGTTTATTACTGCTCCATGGGGTGACTGAGATTCTTTGGCTTCACTTTTCAAGACTTGTGCAAAGCACATCTTTGTCATTTTTCAAGCAAAATGGTTCATTAAAAGTTCTTTAAAAAGTTAGAACGTACAATTCTATCTTGATCAGAATTTAAATACTGACATATGGAATGTGACTGTGAGGGAAAGAGAGACGATAGGAGTACGGTGTACATTTTAGGACATCCTCAGACCTCAGTCATAAAAGATTGACAGAGATTAAATGTCATCTTTTGTGTCTGTTCTGTCCTGGTCTTCCCCGTCCTTTGGTTTAGTCCTGTCCTGTCTTGATTTGGTTTCTCCCTGTAATTATGTTTTCATTTGTTCATTTCGTACACCTGTGTTTATCCAGCTGCCCTTACCTTTCCTCATCAGTTTTCTTGTATTTAAGCCCTTTGTCTTTCAGTTCTGGTTATCCATTTATAGGGTAAAGCTATGTGATGTAAGTGACGTGTACTGCCTTGCATCGCCACATGCACTGCATTCGTTACATTAAAGATTAAAGGCATCAGAAAAAATGTCCCCGATGTTTGCCCTATGCCTGATTGTACGAGACTTTATACTGTTGTGTTTCACAGTTTTGTTGCCATTTATTTATCTATGACAGCCCTAAACCAGCCAAAATCATTCAGCAAAATATTCTTTATCAATATTGCCCATTATTCTTTAATTTCAGGCCCCAGAAGAAGAAAAAACTTAGAAAAAAGTTATTTTAATAAGCCACTTTTATATGAACTAAAAACTAATTTTCCAATCAGTGTGTAAAATTAGCACCCCAAAATTGTTCTTCTTATTATTTTTACAAAAGCGACCACTGATTGTCATATAATTTATATACACAGGCACACACACGTTTGTTTTTGTGAAAAGTGGGGACATAGGTGTAATGGTTTTTATACTGTATGTGCTATTGCTCTACACCAACCCTACACCTAACCCTAACCACTACAGGAAAGTTTGTGCATTTTTAGATTTTTAAAAAACCTAATTCTGTGTGATTTATAAGCATTTTGAAAAGTGGGGACATAGGGTAATATCCTGAAAAGTCACCTTTTCCTTGTAATACCTGTCATACCCATGTACAAATTTATGTCCTTATTTGTCACAAAATGTGCACACACACACACACACACACACAAACAGTCACAAATAGCTGATATAATGCCAAATACCAAACATAATTTACAACGATAAATTCACAGTAAAACTAGTTATAATATTAAAGGAATTATATGTACTAACTATATTATAAATGCATTACTAACTTTTATTGTGCTAAAATGCTGTTTCTGAAAAAAGAAGACCCAGAAAGACACATCTGAGTAAGAAATGAGCTGTAGTATTTATTTTTCCTAAAACAATTGGAACACATGCTATCTGTACCGATATGGAATCTATCATTCAATGTAATAGTTGTACACAAATTTTTTTTCATTCCTTGTAACAATCTAAAAATGTTTTCCAGGTTCAAACCCAAAGTTGATCACATTTTCGCCCACATGTACACTGGAATACCTGAGTGAATTAAGAAGATGATTGGTCAAAGTAACTACTGTTGTCTTTAGGCTGATGAATAGCAGAACTGTACAGGCCGTTCCTTATTCCTAAACCAACAATCAGCTATGAACATTTTAATAACCAATCACGTGGCAAGGACCCAAAACAATTCTTTTCGCAGCTATAGTAAACAATAATTCACCCATTTCAATATTATTGTCAGTAATACCCTGAGCTTCTTTTGTAGACTAAGGCCAGCCGGCTGCAATTCCAGCTTCTGGCTCTTCTCAGTGGCTCTGGGAGAAAACTGCTATTTTTTACTTGGAAACACTAGCGGCTGGCTGTGGACTTGGCCAGAGCACAGGCAGGCCTGCTTTCCATGAGACACTGTGCGCTGAAGTTGTTCCTATGTTCAGCTAATCTGTTTGGGCAAAGCCCAGAAATGCAGCATACACATTAGACTGAAGTGATACTATCAGGGTGCTTTATCATACTGAGACAAGAGGCAGCTAGAAGTTTTTACTACTATTATACATCTGCTCGGGTTCCACAGTTAATTTGGGGTAAAGCCTCTGTGTAATATTCTCAAGGCACAATAAGCTTGTTACTCGACGTTGATTTGACTTCACTTTCCTTCTAAAGAAGCACAGAGCATTGTATGTGCTAGACCTGGACTTCAATCCCGTACAGCTTGTATTTAATCAAGTATTTCAAATAACAATTACACACACATTTCTGAAACAAACAAACAAACAAACAAACAAACAAACAAACAAACAAACAAACAAACAAACGTATCTTACATATCTACAGTTGGATGCGTAATTGGTGCGATAATGTAACTAATACAACAGCAAGCACTATATTACATATAGTATATCATCACTGAATACAGAGGCTATATTTAGACGTGTTTATATAAATATAGATATACATAGATTTATATGTACATGTTTTATATTCAAATGCTGCATGAAGCATAAAATAAATAAACAAGGTGATCAAATCTTAAAGGTTTAGTTCATTACAAAATAAAAATTGTTTTCTGAATTACTCATCCTCATGTTGTTCCAAACTCATAAGACCTTTGTTTATCTTCAGAACACAAATTAAGATTATATCAGATGTCCATGTGGCTCAACTTCACTTTTGCAACGCTCTGAGAATACTTTGTTTTTGCGCAAAAAGAAACAAAAATAACAATTTAATTAACAATTCTTTTCCCCCCGAGTTACATTTTCCGTCATTTAACTTATTTGATGTAATAAGCCTTGTTTATGTTTGGGGGCGTGAATGTAATCTGCGGTTGTTTACGTTTAGGGGAAAGCATGGAAGACGTAACTCGGGAGAGAAGAACGATTAAGTTGTTATTTTTGTCTTTGCTCAAAAAAGTATTTTCGTAGCGTCACCAAACTGAAGTTGAGCTACTGATGTCACATCCTGTTTTACCGATATTTTTACTATGTTTCTGGACCTGGATCATTTCAATTATGTTGCTCTCCATGGAGGTTCAGAGAGGTCTCAGATTTCATCAAAAATATTTTAATTTGTGTTTAAAGATGACAAAAGGTCTTACGTGTTTGGAATGACATGAGGGTGAGTAATTAAGGACATAATTTTCATTTTGTGGTGAACTAACCCCTTAAGGAAGATAAGATTTGCAAAATAGAGATGCTGTATTAGAAAAAAAAAGCAATTCTATAAAATGAACAATCTGGAGTATCAAAAAAGCTGCACCACATTTACCCTGTACAGTTTGGGAGAGTTGGAATGACTGTGGAGGAGTGAGGGTGGATGGGTTGAGTTAAGAGGTCTGCTGAGTCTGTGAAGTGAGGGATTGGGGTGTCATGGTCAGTTTAGGTGATCTTGCTATTTCACCTCCTAATGTCGCTGAACTTTGAGTCTTCCTGCTCGGCGGGACCGGCGTCTAAACTGGCGCGCCGTGGGCTTTGGCTCCGGCTTCTCACGTGGGAACTGAAGCCGATCTTGCCCGGTTTGTCCTTGTCTCCTGCTCGAGCGCTCTTGTGGTGCTCAGTGTCTGAATGAGAAGAAAGTGGCGGGCGTCGCTCGAGGCCGGCTGACGCTGGGGCAGAGGTGATGGAGGTACAGATGCTCAGGCTGTCACACAGAGCGCCCCAGTTCTGCTCGCACTGCAGACGCACACTCCTCGTAATGGCTTCCTTCACCTCCTCTCCACAGCTCAGCAGGATGTTCACCAGCTCGACGTATGGCCTAAGAAAGCGGATGATAGCGGTCAGGTTCTACGAAATCAATAGCTTCCTCAGTTAAAGGGTTAGTTTCCCCAAAAATAAAATTTTATCATTAATTACTCACCCTGATATTGTTCCAAACCTATAAGACCTTCGTTCATCTTCGGAACACAAATTAAGATGTTTTTGATGACATTAGAGAGCCATCTGACCTTTCATAGACACAACACAGCTGAAGTGATTCCAGATCCAAAAGCATGGTAAAAACATTGGTAAAACAATGCATGTGACATTACTGGCATTTCACTTCAAGAATATTTTTTGACCAACAAATGACCAACTAATTGGGATCACGCTTCGTGAGATATCCACTTCGAGTGTATTATAACACGCCAAAGAAAATTGGCATGTGCTGATTGCATCCAGCTGCAGCTGATCCTATCCTGAATATAAATGAGCAACTAGTGCAGCGCATATTCAGCTTTTGGCTGAGGAGCCAAGCATGCACAACGTTCAGCTCCCTCTCCTGCTTGGTTGGTTAGTGGCTGGTATGACAATTTGAGACGGGACGTGACGATTACGCTCCCATCTTCAGGAAACAAGGGTTACATACCGAGATGTTCCCTTTCCGTCAGTCACTCCGAGTCATGTCAGATATGACAGACGAACTGGGATCCCTGTTCCTCCATATCTGGATGCCGAGGGGAAGGAGGAACTCAACAGGGTCTACTGTATGGACCCTCTGGAGAAGTTGACAAGCCGACCCAAAACCGGGCCTCTCAGTGCCTCAACCTGTTTGAGGTGAGAACACAGGAGGATACCGGTTCCACACGAAGGCTATAGAATCTAGCTACTGTGTTAGTGGTTGACCAGCCCGCAGCTCTACAAATATCTGCCAGCGAGGCACCACGTGCCAGCACCCAGGGCGATGCCGCACTCCTTGTTGAGTGGCCTCTTGATGGAGGCCAGTGCAAACAGGGGCCTTCATTGATAGAAACGTCAGGTCAACTGCTGCAGGTTCAAATGGGGCCTGTTACAGTGCTCTTAGCACTAGAGACAGGTCCCAAGAGGGTACAGTGGGCGGCCGTGGATAATTCAACCTTATGGCCCCCTCGAGGGACTTAATGATTAGGCCATGCTTACCAACAGACCTCCCATCTATGAGGTTGGGGTTTGCAGTGATTCCAGCCACATAAACTTTAAAGGGTGGAGGGAGACAGCCTTTGCTCCAACCCCTGCTGCAGGAATAAAAGCACGACTCTGATCGGGCATCTCCGGGGGTCAAGAACACCACTCGATGAACAGGTTCCAATTCAAAGCATAGGTACATCTCATGAATGGAGCTCTCGCTGAAGATATGGTGCCAACTACCCCACCTCCGACAGGTATGTCACCTAGAACCTCCACCAAGGGGTGCCCCATCGCTGATTCAGCTTGTCGACTGGCTGGTTGTGCATGCCTGGAATGGGAATGGCTCGAAGCGACCTCTTATGCTTCCAACTCCAGAAGAAGAGGTGGCGGGCAGGTTGCGAAATGAGATGGGAGCGCAGACCACCTTGTCGATTGATGTACTCAACAGTTGTTGTCTTGTCTGGACGGACCAACACATGCTTGCCCCAAATGTCCCGGTGGTGGAGGCATCTGTGAACACCACAGCATGCCTGGAGACCTGCTCCAGGGAGAAATAAGAGGTCTGACCACAGCGTGAAGGTTTGGCGGCAGGCCGGTGTCACTTGGACACGGTGAGAGCCACGCCCACCTCAGAACTCGGCTGTGACTGCCGCTTTTGCTGCCATGTGCCCTAGGAGCCTCTGAAAATATTCAGTGGGATCGCCGTCCTGCCATTAAACATATTCAAGCCGTTCAACACCGAAAGCACCTTCCAGGGTGAGGAGTGCTGTTCGTTTGACTGAATCCAACTCCATACTGAGAAAAGAGATCCTCTGTGTTGGACAGAGTTTGCTCTTCTCCCAGTTGACCCAAAGCCCCACCAGGCTGAGGTGTTGTAATCCCAAATCCCCTCAAAGATGCGTTTCTGCATCAAGATCTTGACCGGGAGCCTCTGAAGTGCTCTGTTCAAAACTCGCAGATCAAGGTTAGGCTGTAACCCACTTTAATGGCTGTAAAATCCTATATTCATATCGGCTTTATCGTGGAGCTGCATTATTGGGACCAGCTTTATCGCGTCCTTTGCTAGAATGACCGCAAACTGCGCACTCAAGACAGGGGTTTCCGCAATGTTTACTGACATGATGCAGACTCTTGAACTTGGGGGGATACCGGGCGAACTGAATCGCATTACCGAGTCGAATAGTCCGGAAAAGCCAACTAAATGGAATGGAAAGCTTCATTCAAGCTTCACCGAGCTGGCGCCACTAACAGGACCACCAGCGTGCCTGCAGAGGGGCAGCGAAGGGGGACACAGGGACCTAGCTCGGGTGTCTCATAGTCGGTCCGAAGCAGGGTCTCTTACTTGTGTTCCGGCAGAAGTGAGGGGGCCTGGATGGGCGGGTGCTGTCTAGAGGCTGCTGTGTTGGCTGCACAGGAGCGGGGGTGGCAGCAGGGGGCACTGACTGATGCGTAGCTGTTAGTGCCGGGTATAGACAGCAGCTGCACAGGATCTCCCTGCCCAGCGGTAGCAGCGCTAGCAACTGCTTCACTGAGAGGACTCCCATATTCCCCCTAGCTGCACCACTGTCAAGGCAACAACCGCATCCAGAAACACATGGGTGGAAGGGCGTCTTTAAAAAGAGGTTCCACCCATGAGCTACTCTTTTAGAAAAGCTATTTTAGTGTGCTGAGGCGCACTGGGGAGCCACTTGCACACAAACAGTGGGGTAGTGAAATCTGATGTGGCAACCCACTCGACACAGGAACAACCACTGCTGACGACGCCGTCACACCAGCCACTAACCAAGCAGAAGAGGGAGCTGAACATTGTGCATGCTCGGCTCTGAAGCAAAAAGCTAAATTTGCGCTGTACCAGCTGCTCATGCAATCTGGATGCAATCAGAGCCAATGTTCATTGGCGTGTTTTAATACACTCGAAGTGGATTGGACTGAAAGGGAATAACAGAAAATAACAGAATTAACTTATAATTTACCATTCTTTTCCCCTGAGTTACATTTTCCGCCATTATAGAGAGTACAACACTTATGTGCAGTTTCCCCTAGGCTTAAACAACACTTATCGTCGTCCTGACTACAGAGACCGTCTCTAAATTTGATAAATAAAGTTTAATTCTCGTCATTATACATTACCATCACTCTGTTCTTCTACTTGATAATGTTCAGAGCTTTGCGACAATCTGTATTGTTAAAAGCGCTATATAAATAAAAGTGACTTGACTTCATGCGCTAGCTTTCCCACCGAACGTAAACAGCGCAGATTATGTCAACTACGTTCTTACGAACTCTCTAAAATGGCGGAAGATGTAACTCGGAGGGAAAAGAAAGTTTTCTTTGGTCAAAAAAATACTCTCTTATTGTCACAAAACTGAAGTTGAGCCACTGTTTTACCAATGTATTTACTAATTTTCTGGATCATTTCAGTTGTATTGCTGTCTATGGAGGGTCAGATAACTGCAAGGTAGCATTTATTTAATAAAAAATTACAGGGGAAAAGCAATATTGTGAAATATTTTTACAATTTAAAATAATGGGTTTCTATTTGAATATACTTTAAAACATAATTTATTTTTGTGATGCGCAGCTGAATTTCCAGTCTAAAGTGTCACATGATCCTTCAGAAATCATTCTAACATGCTGATTTATTAGTAGAATATCAATGTTGGCATAGTTGGGATGGCAAATATTTTTTGGAAATATTTTGGAAACTGCAATACTTTTTTCAGGATTCTTTAATGAATAAAAATTCAAAAAGAGCAGCATTTATTTAAAAAAATATATTTTCTAACAGTATAAATCTTTGCCCTCACTTCTTATCAGTTTAACACATCCTAGCTAAATAAAAGTTTGAATTTCTTTCAAATAAAAAAAAGAATAAAAATGTATTGACCCCAAACCTTTGAATGGTAGTGTATATTGTTAGAAATAATTTCTATGTAAAATAAACATATTAAACAAACAAACATATTTTTTTATTTTTACATTTTATTCAAGAATTCCAGCACTGATAATAAATCAGCATGTTAGAATGATTTCTGAAGGATCATGTGATACTGAAGACTGGAGTAATGATGCTGAAAATTCAGCTTTGCATCACAGGAATAAATTAGATGATGTATATTAAAATTGTTATTTTACATTGGCATAATATTTTACAATATTACATTTCTTATTGTATTTTTCAAATCATAAGAACATAAGCAACATCTTTAAAAAATATTACCAATCTTACTGTTTCCAAACTTTGAATGGAAGTATATATATATATATAGGTTAGAGCACCCTAATTTAAGTAGCACCCTCAGTGATTAGATTCTGGAGCTGAGTCTGGGTCAGTCACAGTTAAAGTGAAGCAAAAGTTTGCCAGCACTGCTCCTCTACTTCTTCAAAATGACATTCGGTTATGAATAATCATAAAATGGTATTATTTTGTAAACAAACAAGCTTGAAAATAGGCTTGATGTGATTACTGCACTGATCTATATATAATGACTGGATCGCTCATTGCACTCTAAACTGCCGTCAGGCAGGGAAGCCACCGGAAGTGTTCAATCCGCCATCTTACTATTCCCTACCGACAGAGGGCTCCAACGTCTGCGCTACAGGGATTGGTAGTTCCA
>JAUCNO010000152.1:17326577-17342878 GCA_032353835.1 Enteromius viviparus
GCCGTCACGCTGAGGGCGTTCCCAAAGCGTCTCGTCGACGCAGCGTCTCGTTCCTTCAAGGAACAGGGTTATATACAAAACCTGATACGATATTTTAAGCTATATATTCCAAAGAGTTGGGAATTGAAGTCTCAATGAAAATTAAAAAGATGAAGATCACCATTCTTATCTTATCTATCTATTCTTCAATATCTTATTTTGTGTTTCACAAAAGAAAGTAAGACATAAAGGCTTGGAACAACATGCATTTTTCACTGTCTGTTTAAGCGCTTACAGAAATGCCATCAAATGCACAATGTTGTGTCAGTACTATTAAGTAAATGATAAAAACACTTTTAAAGTGCACAAATATAGTGTTAGTTAAATGAATGCATTATATTATATTATTAATTACATAAATATAAATTTTTAAGGCATAAAAATTAATCTTATGCACCGATACTACAATACAAAAAAAACATGTAGGGGCAGTTCCCCGAACAAGCTTTAAGACTAGTCCTAGATTAAAATGAATGTTATGAGCTTTTTAAACTGGAAAAGGCTTGCACTGAGATATCTAAAAATACATCATTGCCATTGTTTGGTCTTAAAATGGTCACAGATAATGCATTTTTCTAAGACATGTTTCTAAAAATTCTTAAATGTCCTTATATGTCAGCACACAATACATGATCGTAACAGGCCTATTTGCAAAACCACAAACAATACTGAAGTACAAGAGCAGGACACCATATAGTATGTGCAAACAGGAGCATGTAAAGCTGATAGGCTGAGCATGATATACCTACCCTTTGGGAAATAAGTCTTGGAAATGTATCATCTCCACCATGACATTGACGTTGTCTTTAGCAGCTGAGCAGAGGTTGTGTTTCATGTAGCACTCCCGCTGCAGCAGGAAGACCATGTCCTTTATGGCCAGGCATTTTCGGCTGATGCAGCTGAACTTGTACCTTAAGCCGTGAGCCATGCACTTCAGTGCATCCTTGATGAAGGACTTGCCCTGTGAGCATTTAAAACAGAGTCTTATCAGACACTGCAGTCTTAAACAGCCTTCCATTCTCTGCTGGGATAAGATGGACTAAACAGTATGGCACACATCTTGAGACCATACTACGAGCTTGACATGAACCCTGTGGGCGAACGGGGCAGCCACGTGCTTACCTGTGAGTCAAACTTGCCAGCATTGTGCAGGAAGGTCATGCAGATTTCTTGAAGGCCTCGGATTTCGCAGGAGTTGTTCTCAAAACACTCGAAGACGCCACAGCCCACGTCTCCTGCGCTCACAAGACAGTGCTGGATCTCAGCTGCAGAAGACAGAAAGACAGAGCATGCTGTTTAAAGCTAAGTAAATAGTTTGCAACAGTAAATCTCTGCAACCCGTCTGTGATCAAATATACGAAATAGAGCTGCTTTAGAAATATACTTGACACAACCTTTTATACGTGAATGCGGAGGCCTATTTTACGGCTTTGTTTCTCCTGTGAAAATCGAAGAACTGTATTTAGGGGACAAATTTAGCAGAGAGCGCGCTGTGGTAATTAAGGTATACTATTAAAGTCCATCAGACTGGGAGGCATCTTGCAGTAACTGCCTGAGATGTGGAAAAGCAAGGTTAACAGTACAGTATATATAGGACAGGATGAGATTGCTTTTACCTTGCTAAAGAGATCAGCAATGAGTTAACCAGTGAAATAGGGACTATAGCAAATAGCATATGGAAACAAGAATGTGAATATTTTTCGGCTTAAAAAAACAATTATGATTGCTTTAACATACTTATATATAAAGGAGCACTTCAAACGCTTATTTAGAGATGGCAAAAGCACTGAACAGCTCAAAAACATTTTTTTTTGCATTTTTCATAACCACATTGGCAGTCTTTATAAAATAGTTTGTGATGCATCTGTTAGTTGTGTCCTGCTAGAGAGGAGCCGTAAGAGAAAGGCTGCTTGAACTGTACAGAATATGTAATATGTTTTACAATGGCAACTCGAGGGTAAACACAAACATTACATAAACTGGCCATTTTAGGACTTTTATTTTAAAATGAACAAATCGTGTGCTGTAATAAGACAATAATGACTAAATATGTCACGGCATGTGCTCTAATGCAAGGCAACCAGTTAAAACAATTTACTGCTTAACTTAAACCCAATTGTGTCGGTACAAATCAGTTCATGAAAAGTAAAAGAGTCTGCAGCTATCACATTACAAACGGCCTGCACTGCATTTTTATGTTATTCCTAGGGACCCCACAATAGCTATTTCAAACCTTTTGTAAAGAGATTAAAACAAAATACAGACTGATTGTCTTTTATAACATGCCATTATATGAGCCAATCTAACTGTTAAACACATGCCTTAACAAAAAGGAGATATGAGACAATTATTCTCTGAATATCTAGACTTTTGTTAATATCTGTGACAACTGGTTGTTATTTAGATTCCAAGCATTACTGTACCTAAATGCTCTAATGTATGTTTTCCAAAAGCTTTCTAAGCTTAACAAAAAACAGTATATGAGAGGTTTTTAAGGTCGTGTATATGAATAGTGCCCAATGTGAGCGTAAATGATGGAGGAGCACAGGTATAGCAAGCCGTCGCCGTATGTGAGGATCGTGTGGATCGTGCGTGGGATCACACAGAGTCCCTGAGCTCTTCTGCTGTAGGCTACTAACCTAGTCTGGGCCAGTCCCGCGCAAAAGTTGAAAAGATGCCATCGCTGCTGTATTTCACCGTCACAATGCACGGGATTAAATTGCTTTTGAGAACGGTTAAGTTTGATCCACCTAGTGCAACACGTTGAGCCATTGCATCACTCCACACTACAGGTTTAACTTGCTCGCCCGCACAATGCCACAAAAGTTGCGCACGTTTATATTTGATGCTCTTCACAACGAGCACTTTGAATAGCAGTTAATAATAAAATGCCCCAGATGATGTGGATTTGTGTTGTACGTAAACACAAATCCACGAAAATAAGACGCACGCGCGAACCTGACAGCAATGTCACCGTATATCTTCGCCTACCTTGTGCCACTGCTATTAATAGTTTACGAAGATATTGGATCTCTCTACGTGCGCTCCGTATTTACGAGATATCGTCTTCCTGCGTATTCGGTAAACGAGATGTGCATTGGCCGGTTTTGCGCCGAAATCGCGTTCTGGCCGCAGGAGACTCGGTCTGGAGCGCGATCGCAGCCTCGCCACACTTGCATTCCCTTACCTGTGTTCTGTAAGGAGAGACGTCCCTTCTGACTGGCCGGTTTCTCAGGGTGACTCTCGTGAACGTCAACGTTATCCGTTCCCACCAGTTCCCCCAAAACGGAGAGAAGCAGCAAGGTTAGCGCGCATTTGATCAACATTTCTCCACTCAGTTTGCGCGATGAATAATAAGCGGCTGTCAGCGCGGGATCTGATGTGGAGACTGTCGAGATGACACAGAGAGCGTGTGAGAGTGGAGAAGGGATGGATGCTGGATATATTTCCCAGAGTCCGGGTGTCAATTTGGATGAAGGAGTTAAGCAGGTGTTGTCAGTCGCGCTTCCTGACCAATCAGAAACGCAGACCACCACGTCCAAGTTTTAGGGGTGTGTCTGGCGAAAGTTGTCTCTACTTGACATAAACTAAGCTTGTAAAATGTGTGAGGGTGGGTGGTTATTTACTCTACAAACGCTTATGAGGCATCAGACAGCTGTAAGGACAAGAGCATGCGAGCCTGATTGTAGGTGTTGCTCTTTATACTGTAAGTGATGGATTTATATAGGAGCGGATATGACTTAAATATAAAAGGAAGCTTTTATGAAATGTTCCATTTATAATGCATGCATTTCTAGATAGCTAGAAAATAAATGTTATTCTTTTTCATAAAAAAAAATTGCACTGACCAATTGCAATTTATACAGCATATAAATTTAATCCTAACATGCTGTATTCACATGCTTTATACGCACTGAATAGAGTGCAACTGCATAATCAATTCTTTATAAATGAATTGGACATATATAAATACACTATGTAATCTATTAAAACAATGCCCACAATTTAAATAATAAACACAGTGGTATGATCCATAAACTTAAAAAGTCTGAAGAAGAGGTATTAAAGGATTCCAGCATTTCCAAAACCTTTCTAAAATAAATACAGCATTGAAAGTGAAAGGCACATTCTGTTCTGCTTGCTGCTGATATATTGGTGACCCAGCAGATGAGCATGAAAAAAGGGAACATAATGATTATGGAGTTTTTACAGTGCAGTTTTGAAAACTCACCAGTCAACACAGCTAATTATACAGTCCCGCTGTCAAAATGTGCTCCACACAGTGCAGAAAACAGGACAAATTTGCTAATGGATGGCAGGGATTGCATCATTCAAACCACCCCCATAGGCAGCTGCCATACACAGACAAAGCAACACAAAAGGCATATAGATGTATGCACATCTGACTCTGACACACAATATATATTGGCACACCACTGAATCAGAGCTTTGTTGTTATTAAACCACATTTTATATTGCTTGCAATGCATTCTTAGATGAAGTCCATGTAGCAAATCAATCCCATAACTGCGGTTCACTAGTAATCACCCAATTATGAAATTTTGAGAATTACACAGAACATATCTTTTTTGATTTACTCTTTGGTGACTATGGTTTATGACAATACTCTGATGGGATTCAATTCAAGCCATGCAAATCTATTGCAAATGAAAGATATGCCTCAAATGGTTTACAGGCCATTCTCATGGATGTGGGTCTAAGAAACTGTCAGTATGGCAAGCCAAGTTAACACTCCTAGAATCAAATTTTATTTTAGTACTTTATTGCTGTTGTTTTATGCAATCCCGTATTCAATAATCACATTTCATTTTCGCAATTTTTAGATACAGATATTTTGATAGATAGTTGATACAGATATAGATATAGATTTTTTTAGATCAGTTATGCCTCTTCAATTTGAGCATGTTTGGTCTTTTTTTTCTATATTTTCTATAGCTGTATTGTCTATATTTTACTCTATCCCCCAGTTTCACAAACAATGCTTAAGCTAGTCCCAGATTAAATTGCTTGTTTGAGCAAATTAAAATATCTTGCCCTGACATATCTTAAAACATACCAGTGTCATTATTCTGTGTTAAGATGTACACCTGTAATATTTTCTTATAAGGCATTTTTTTAAAAGTTGCTTAAATATCTTAATTGATCTAGTGCCTAGTCCTGGCTTAAGCTAAGCCCTGTTTGTAAAACTGGTCCTATATGTTTTTTTTTTAATGTTTTGTTTTAAATTTTTATTTATTGGCTATTTAAATGGTCTATTTATTTTAAATGGTCTTTGTTACACTAGTAATAACAATAAACTTTGCATAATGAAATCAAGCAACAATTAGCTAAATTTTAATCCTAACCATATAGGCTAGTAAGTAATTAATAATAATAGTTAATTAATATTACTCAGTACTTAAATGTATAACTTTACACTGTAACAAGAACACCTTAAAATAAAGTAACCAAACATTTTTTATGTTTTTTTACACGTTTACTTTATATTTTAATAAAAAATAATTATTATTTTAATCACTATTGTAATACAAAAAATGCCATACCAACAACTGAAACACACTAGTTGCTTAATATAGATGCAGTATTATTACTGATTGTTACTATGAGATAAGTCTAGGAAGAACACTAAGAAACCAAAAAATAAATAAAAAATTGTAAAATAGACACACATATACATATATATATATACAGCTAATTATACTTGTTTTATGTTTGAAGATTTATGGAAATAAGAAAAATACTGGACAGTGTTTCATACAAAAACATGCGTATTTACTTGGCTAAATTCATAGTACATTATAAGGAAAAAGAAAGCAATGATAAACTAATACATATATATATATATACACACACACACACACACACACACTACTTAATTTTAAGCAATAAATGTTACAATAGCTTGCCATACTGAGAACTGAAAATTTCATGTGCGGCCACCCGTAGGTGAAAAATAGATGAACAGCACTGAAGCTGCAGACAAATATTTGGTCAACACACTCTCGTGCTGAGAGGAGAATAAAACATGGTTAGACCGTCAAAGCTCTTTTAGGCCATTAAGCACTTCAAATGCTATTGGCAAGATTATTCACAACAGAAAGTCTATAAATTAAAATCTGGTATTTCAGTTCTCTAAGCTCTGCTTTCCAGGGAATGAAAGGACGAACGCTTTTGTGGCTTCAAGGGATGCACAACATGCCCATACTATATGGCATTCTGGTGAGACTCTGTGTGCTGCTTTACCTTTTTGGTGCGGTGGTTTAGGTTGTGCCTACCTCACAGCACAGACTGAATCAGAGTCTGTAAGAAAGCCAGTCCATGATGCGCACACACCCTCAGTATCCACCAATCAGCATGCGCTCACAGACCGCAACCTCGTAATGACGCGTGTCACCACAGACGACTGGAGCGCCGTAAAGAGTACTGATGGTTTACCCGTATATTTTGTACTTCTAAGATGCCTAAAAGCATGTCTCAAAGAGAGAGAGAGAGAGAGAGAGAAAGCACCGTGGCAGCCTGAAATCTGCTATTACCGAATGAAAAGATAGCCTATATTTATTTTAATGCAGTTTCAACGTGACGTCTACATCATAATTTAAAAGAAGAGGTGCAGTCATCTGGCATTATCAGATGCCTCTCAATAATTAAAGGCAATCACATCCGCATAAACGGGGATGAAGCAGACCAAAACCATGCATAAAATACATAAACATCTCTCAGGAGGGTCTTTAATCATGCTGTAATTTATGTCTTGCGTTCAGTCACTGTGTTGCTGGAAAATGCCAGCCTTGCTCACAGATTGCATGAGGCTGTCAACAAGAGTGCTTATTAATTCCCTCTTGGCAGTGACGGTCTGTTAAAATGTGAGCTATCATATTGAAATGCATCAATTTCTGTTTTGCTTAGCTTGCTAATCCTATCAATCATTTTGGAGTAGTGTTGCTTTGAGTCCTTCTACGAAATGAGATGCTGCATCTTCTGATTTCGGTCGTTAATTTTAAATCTGCGATTTCTCTGATCTACATGATGATCAGGTGTTATTGATAAGAGGACTGTGCTGTCCGGAGCTGGAAGCGTCTCAGATGTCCCAAGCAGCCATTAATCCCACATTCCAAGGGGCTCAGAGTGATCCCGGGTGAAATGGAGAGGGCCCAGGAAGCTTGGTGACTTGAAAGACCATGAATCTCCGAGCTTCTTCCAGGAACCGTGACGGTGGAGAAAAAAGATATGCGAGTATCAGCAGGTCATTAAGCACTCCCTACTATGCCTTTGCGACATAAAAGCCTGCTCCACTCACCTGACTGGTGAAAATAATTTTTTTTTACAAGCCGTGCACAATGCACCAAAAATGCACTTTGATTCCAAACGTGTGAAAATAGTACCTTGGACCCCAGATTTTTACTGGCTTTGAACAATGTGCTATTATAGAGTGTTTTTATGCTGTGATTTATATTGCAGCAGTGTTGGCAGATTACAGCCAAGCCCTCCAGCTCATTACAGTCCGTGTGGCTTTCCCACTGCAGCACAATAGACTCAGTGATGCTGCCATGTGACCCTTTACCTTGCTTGCACTGTCGATCAGGAGAGGGGTTGATGTCATCTGCTTTTGGAAAGCTCTGGGATAGACACGCTCTCGGCATGGGAGGTGGGTCAGTGATGCGTCAGGACACAATGGGAACCTGGAAGATGAGATGGAGCGATTCGGGTCGGTGACATGAATTACGGAAAAGCTTCTGTTGCGTAAGGCAAGACTTGGATTTCAGTGGGTTATGCTGTTTTGAACCCATAACATAGGATGCTAAATTTATCTCTGTGGAGGGCCTAAGACAACAAGCCAAAGCTCCGTGACACACTTACTCCTCATTAGAGATGAATAGCACATTGTGGTGGGTCTGAGATCTCCGTTGATCATTAAAACCTCTCCTCAATGCTGTATTTACTCGTTGTCAATCAAATGAAGATTGTGTGCCTCGTGACCCACATTCACTGAAGTGTATAGCCACCGGATGGGGAACGAATCGACAAAGCTCAGGAAAGAGCATAAGATTGAGAACTTCTCCTGCTTTGTCCACATTCACTCTCTGCCAATAGCAAGGAATGCAAATTTTAATAGTTAATAGGTGAACATATGCTATATTTTATGTCTCTCCTTCTTTTACAAACATCTTTTACAAATCACATTCAAGCTATTTACTAGGGTTGCAAAAAGGTGGAAGACATTCCAGATATTTTTGAAAATGTCCAGGATTTTTTGGATTTTTGAAAAGTTTCTGGAAATGTTCCATCCCTTTAAAACCCTACCATTAACTGCTAAAACTATTTGCACTACAAACCAGTGTATTTACTGTGTGCAGCAATACAATAAAAGAATATGACAAGAAATACCAGTTTGCAATATGAAGTAGCATAATGAGCTATTTTGTAAAGCTAAAATAACTGAAAGCGAATTCAGCTGAGTGCACCCGATCTTACGTTAAAAAATAACGCTGGATAACACTGAGAAACATATATTTAGGTTCAGTTCTGAAACACCATATGGCACAATTCTTTTTACATGCAATCTGTTAGCAATCACTGATTTATGAAGCACAAGCTGCTTTGCAGTTAATTAACCCTCTACCTCCCCAGCTCCACATGTCTATGGCATTTATGGATGTCTATTCATGCAACAGCAGCATATCTTACATGCTCAGAGTAGTGTGTTTAGTCCACCTAGATCTAGTTCACCAATGCCAAAGACGCTAACATGCTCAAGTCATCCTCAGAGTTGCCATGATTGAGTTGCAGTTTCACAAAATGACTACATAGAGCTCATTCCAGAGGTTGCTTGAAATGATTGCACCCTTGACTTGTGGCAATGGTGTTGGGCATGCATTTACTTATTTGAGTATATATGGATGCCTCATCTGCCACCATTGCCTATGTGACTGGGAGCATGCGATCGCCTGAAGCCTGAGGGAGGGGGTTTTCTCTGACCCTGCCTGAGGCACAGGAAGGGCAACAGCAGACACCCTGTTTTCCTTGGGGAGAAAGCAATCAGCTTATGGCCCTTTTGTTGCGCGGCAGCACTCTCTCCCAAACCTCCCCCGCTCACAAATCTTGTGTAAACACCAATGATTGATCTGCCATCTCTTATTGGAGGGTTTATGTTAATCAGATAGCATGAATAGACCTTAGTTCACCATCAGGTAAATTACAATGTTTTCCATTCTATCTATGACAATCTTGGTGCAATTTAAGGGTTAGTTTGAATGAAAATTCTGCCATCATTTATTCGCTTCAAAACCTTTATTACTTTCTTCTGTGGAAGAAGAAGACTTTTTGTACATAGAGTTAGATCTATCCAAATTTTTCAAAATATCATAAGAAAGTCTATTGATGAGTAATTATAGAGTTTTTATTGGGGGGGTAAACTGTCAATTGCAGACTTTGTCCTCAAAGCCAGGCAATTAAAGATGAAACTACCCTTTCTATAATTTAATTCTGATCAAGGTGAGTGATATGAAGTACTGTTCAGGTCTATTTTTGTCTCTGTGAAGTAACATTCGTAATTTCTGCGTATAAATTCAAAACCTGACTTCAGGATTTTTTTTCTTCACTTTTAGAACAAACATACCCTTGTTTGCCTCCTTGTTAAAAATATTTTGTTTTTCATTTGCCTGGCTTTATCATCCGAAAACTGTAAAAGCAGGCCTGCAACCAAAGAAAACTACTGAAACATTGCTTATTGAACATTAGCAATAAATTCTGTGCAACCATAAATCTTATTTCAAGCCAATTCCACTGTGCCTCTCACATTTCCAATGAAATTTATCACATATTTAACACATTTAGACTTAATGAAGTTGTATTATTATACAAAAGCTTGCAAAAATACTGAGTGAACCGTGTGCATTTCTTGTTATGCTTCTCCCCACTTATACGCTGGCACAATCCCTACATTTCACATCAGCTCTCAGACGCGAAGGTTTTCAGAAATGTTTTCCACACAGACTTGCAATTTCATAGTGGATGGGAATGTATCAAATGTGCCAATTTGTGACGAATGAAATGTCCTGATAAGAGTCCAGACTGGCTCTGTATAATGATAGGTCAGTCATATCAACCTGATTCAGAAATGCATCGCAAAACACCCTAATAATATAACAACTCTATAAAAACTATGGCATCTCTGCTTCAGTGGTAGTGATACAGAGCATTTTGCCAAGGCTTGAAGAAATTGACTCTATAATCTTGATCTCCCGGACCTTTGTTTATCTTTTCTCCCATTGTCTGTTGGCACACGTTGAATTTTTCCTAAGGCTTGCAGCCTTAGACATTGTGACAGATACAAAGATCCCAGAGAGACGAGCCTCCAGAGGAATTCCAAGAGCTACCTCATAATTATGGCATTTGAGGTGCTTCTGACACTTCTGTCTCCTTCAATTTTTTCTAAGTAGTGTCCAGTCTTCACTGATCACAGCATATGCCAGTAAGAGCAAAAGTTGTCTATGTGTGGAATCTTCTATGCGGTTCATACGTGGTAGTTATGAATAAATCAAGACAGTCTCCTCTTGAGCTATGCAGTGTGCAGTGTTTCTAGCAACTGTCCCACTACTTTGAGCATGACACGTCATTCTGAAAGAGAAGTCATGATAAAGGACAACTTTGATATAAGAGCAGATACTGACATGGTCACTTCCTTACCTCAAGGTGAAAGTTCATCATCTATCATCACCTCTTAAGGGATCACTGTACTACATTCATTCATTCTTACTATGACACAGCCCAATCAAACAAGAAAAACAAGAAGCTTATCAAGTTCAGTTCACTATACATTTAGCTTTCAGGTTTCTGTTCTGTTATTCCTTTGGTTCCTTAACATTTCCATAAATTATTTAAGTTACTTAATAAATCAATGGAAAAGAAAATGGAAATTTCTTTAATGGACTTAGTATTTGTGGGGAAAATACATTGCTATTGCTAACTGACTATTTCTACATTGCCATTGCTAAATGACAAGATTTCCAATAATATCAATAATGTTTAATCATTTAAATATATAAAAAACGAAATACTTTCAATGAAAACTGTAAAACAAATTTTTATTATTATTTATTAATATATATTTTTTAATATTTACATGCTACACTTAAGGGCTGGTTTCCCGGATAGGAATTAGATTAAGCCAGGACTAGACCTTTGCTGATTTAGGACATTTAAGAATCTTACAAAAATGCATCATCGGTGAGCATTTTAAGACCAAACAATGGTAATGATGTATTTTAAGATATCTCAGTGCAAGCCTTTTCCAGCTTAGACAGCTCTTAAAATGTATTTTAATCTAGGACTAGTCTTAAACTCTGTTCGGGAAACTGCCCCTATATATTTAAAAGTTATATTGTCTAAGTGGCTTTATTTTATTAGTACATTTATTTTTGTTTTATTTTAATATTTTGCGTACATTCATATATTGCACTTACAAACTGCATAATGCTATAACATTAATGTTATTAAAAATAACATTAAATATTAAACATTACATAAATAACTGAAAAATAGACATATACTAAAAAAAATAGAATGGTACTATTCAATATAAAAAAAATTACATGCAGTGGGGGGTAGGTCTTAATAAGTGTGTCCCTGAGGAATTCATTCAATTGATTCTTAAAAAAATGACTGGCTCATTCAAGAACAAGAAACTAAACCAGGGAGTCATTGATCCAAAATGCATTAATCCGTGAATCATTAACTCTCTGATTTGTTCAAAACTCCCAAAAATACCATTTTCCAATAACATTTTCTTAAATAGCAAATCAGCATATTAGAATGATCTCTGAAGGATCATGTGACACTGACAACTGGAGTAATGCTGCTTAAAGAAAAAGCAGTTATTTTAAATAGGAAAAATATTTTACAATATTACAACTTTTGTTGTTTGTTTTTGCAAGCATTTAAAATGTTTCAGTTTAAGAACTTTTTACTGTAACACATGTAACAAATTAACAACATGTTTGTTAGTACAGATACCAGATACTCAATCACATATCACGTATATCACATCTGCGTCCCCACCCCCGAGTATCTGAATATTCAGCTGCTGTCGACCCACAGGTCGGTGGTACCCAAATTATCACAAAAAGAGCAAATTTCTATCCCTCTGGGTGTCACAAATAGAGTACGCAAGGCGTGCGAGCTCAAGTGCAAAACAGTATTTAATAAGGATCAGAGTCAGAGTACAAAAGTAGATCGCCGGCAGACAGGGTTGGAGGAGACAAAGGCAAAAACAGAGTCAAAGACAAAGCAAGAGATCACAGTACCAGGCAAACTGAGTCCTTAGGGAAAGGCAAATGGGTAGTCCAAATTCAGGCAGAATTCTTACACGGTAAATCCAACAAACAGAATGACCAGGAACTCGAAACACGAACGAATATTCACGGGAAACAATCAACAACAAACCATGACCAACACACAAACACAAGGGGTTTTATACAATGTGAAGTAGGTCACAGGGGTGAAGCAAACAATCAATCACCTAGACAACAGACGAGTGGGCGGAGACATGAGTTCATGGAAAGAGTCCGGGCAGGTAAACAGAGACAAACACACACAGAGTTTGTGGGTTGCTGGAGTGCCCTCTTGTAGCCTGAACTGGCCCTCCAGCTGATCATGACAATCTTGTCTTTAATTAAGGGGTGGTAGGTTTAGGGGCAGGTGTTGGGTTACGTTCTCATAAAAATAAATGAATATAAATAAAACTGTTGTGACCATTTACAGTGAAAAATCACATCCCAATAATCCCAATGCAATAATGTCGATATAATTAACCAATATTTGAATCCAAATTACTGCGTGGATCACAGATGATGCTGTCATTGAATTACATTGTTATCTTTTACGTGAGCCCATCACGCAATTTTTGATCATTACGTGATACTAACACGGAATTATGCCTTAAGAGTTCGTGGTTATTTCACGCAATTCTGTGAGATCAGGTTGTTCTGGATGACGAATAACTTCTTTCTGTTAAATTCTGTCAAAACAGAGGTGTTAATTAACAGACCTAAAAAAACCCAATTTAATAATCTAGAACACTTTCTAACACTTGATGTCTGCTCTGTCAACTCTTCTTCATCAGTTAGGAACCTAGGTGTGCTGTACGACAGAAATCTTTCATTTCAAAGCCATGTTTCTAGCATCTGTAGAACTGTGTTTTTCCATTGCAAAAACATTTAATTCATGCATTTGTGACCTCAAGATTAGATTATTATAATGCTTTATTGGGTGGTTGTTCTGCACGCTTGATGAATAGACTCCAGCTGGTTCAAAATGCAGCAGCTAAATTCTTTACTAGAACCAGGAAGTATGAGCATATTAGCGGTTCTGTCAACACTGCACTGGCTCCCTAATCAAACATCGTGTATATTTTAAAATCTTGTTACTTATAAAGCCCTGAATGGCTTAGCTCCTCAGTACTTAAGCGAGCTCTTATCACATTATATAGTCCTCCATGTCCGTTGCGCTCTCAAAACTCTGGCCATTTGATATTATCTAGAATATCAAAATCTATGATCCAGCCCCACTTACAGAAGCAGTGAGTAAAATGTCTTTTAATGATTCTTTGCAAATCGCCTTTCCTAATAATGTGCTAAATTTCGGCCATCAAGTTTCACTATGAATACGGCTAAAAAAAGATTCTTCGAGAGCGCCTTGGAAAAGAGGGACGGGTTCAGAGGAGCTTGTGAAGATTTAAAGCGGAAGTACACCGAACAGAGTGACTTTAAAATAAAGGGTTTTTGAGAAATTTTAAAACAAACTATATTACAAACTTTCTGAACTTTAACAGATAGACACACACTTCCACTCTCACTCACTGTCCTGCACCAGTCACTTTGTGTAGCATTGGACTGCTAACTATCTCAAAGTCTCTTGTTGTTACAAGGCTGTTCTCTATAATTTTATCATTTTATCATGCTTAAAAGCTCCATATGCACTATTTGCATACATTTTACTAGTCAGAGACTCCATCGGGTCCGCCAGTGGCTGCACGACCAGTGGAGATGTCGGCTTTAGCCGTAGAATTTTGCCGAAGTCAGTCTGTTCCACCCAGGACAGCATTTTCAATGTCTGTCTGGTTTCAAAGGGCACTGACCTTTGGTTGCAGGAGGGCGCGTTCACTGTCAGGGTGGTCCCTGAGGGCACATTGTCTGTCGGTTCAGCTCAAGAGGGTGTTTTCATTGTCTGGCCGAACCAGAAGGGCTTTGCCGCCATCCGCTCCGCCCAGGAAGATGGTCTGTTTCGCCTAGGTGGGCGTTCCCGCCACCTAAACCACCCTGGAGGGCGTTCCCGCCACCTGATCCACCCTGGAAGGCTTCTCTGCCGCCTGCTCCGCCCAGGAGGAAGTCTCCACCGCCTGCTCCGCCCCAGTGGACTTCTCCGCTGCTTGCTCCGCCTAGGAGGATGTCTCTGCCGCCTGCTTCACATTGGTGGGCTTCACTGCCGTCTGCTTCACCCAAGTGGTCTTCTCTGCCGAAAGCTCTGCCCTGGAGAGCTCTGGAACTGTCTAATCGGCCCTGGTGAGCACCTTCTCCATGGACTCCACCCACCCGCCCCCTGCTCCTCCCTGGTTGTCATTCCACCGTTTTTAGCATCAGGAGGGTCTGGAATCCACTCCTAAGGAGGGGGCTATGTAATGCCCAGCTGGAGCTGCCAGCTAAAGACTGGGTTTGGCACTCCAGCTTTTCTATGTAATGTGTTTTGTGTCTGTTTCATTCCTGGCCTCCATTTCCCTGAATGCACTTCTCCTTCACAGCTGTTCTGAATTAGTTTCAATGATTCAATCAGTACCACCTGTATATATAAAAGTCGGTTTGTTTGTCTGTCACGGTCCATTGCACTGTCACTCTGTTGTTTTCCACTACAAAGTATTCTCTGTGTTTCGACCTGTTGTTACCGACCTTGCCTGTTTTGACCACCGTCTCTGTCTTGCCCTTTGGATTACATTTACTTGTTTCCGACCCTCGCCTGGACTCTGACTACTCTCTTGCTTACCCTTCTCTTTGTATGTTCGCCGGTGATTACCCAGCCTGTATGTCTTCGCTCTGTTTCGCAATAAACAACTTGCATTTGAATTCACAAGCCTTGTCATCACTCAGCCCTCATTACAGAATGGTCTAATAACTAACCCATTAAGACAGTCCCTCACTGCCACCAACAGGCATAGCAATAGAGCAATAGACATAAGCAACCTGCAATAAAAGCACTGAAAAATACACAATATTTTTTCTAAATCAGGTATGGCAATATTATAAATTAGTATTTGTTAAAGAATAATAGCCATTATAAACTGTATGTATTATATATTATTTGTATAATAATTTATTATATGTTCTACCTGTAATTTGTGTTAAAAAGTAATCCCTTTAAATATTAGTATTAATTTTAGTGCAATAATAAAATTATCGGTAACTTGTTGGAATTAAATTATTTACATTTTACAAATTAAAAGATTTATGTACTAAAAATTATGGGACTTTATTAATGTTTTCATATTCAAATTTTCCAGTAATTGCATAATTATCATGTTCTACTTGATACCATTTTGTTTTGTTTATATATATATATATATATATATATATATATATTGTGACAGGACCCCGTAGGACATCAGCGTCGCCATGGCAATCATCAGGAACACCTGGGAATCATCACAGCGGGCCAATCGGTTACGGCTACACTAAGTTTAAAAGAGGAAGACAAACACTAGTGAGCAGAGACCCATCTCCATGCTGATGCACGCTGACTCTTACCAATCTTTCTATTCACCCCAAAGAATACTTGCTGTGACTGCTTGGCCCTGCTACTCCACTCACCTTTGGAAGCACTGCCTCATGGATCAGCAACTTCATTGGAAGGAGGAGGAGAAGAGCACGCCAGCACCAGCCATTGGCCTCACCGGACCGTCATCATCACTGTCTGTTTACTGGACTATTTTCATTAAATCCACTCTTCGGGGGTCATAAACAGTTCCCTTGTCATGTTGTCTTTCACTGGTGGCAACAATATATATATTATATGCATTTGTCTTGTTTAGAATTTTTTCTGTGAACTACCAATGTCATTCTATTTTTATGTTTAGTGAAAAAATACAATGAGTGGAGTGAATAAACCAACCCAGTCGCAAGGCTGGTCGTGACAATATCACGAAATTAGCACGAAATCTATTTATTCGTGTCAGGGACACGAATATTTCATTATTT
>JAUCNO010000152.1:17342978-17366788 GCA_032353835.1 Enteromius viviparus
TTAAAAGAGATGGTCTTCATCCTTCTTGGGGTGGTGCCGCTCTTCTCTCTAGAAATATGGCACATAGTCTTAGATCTCAAACTTGATTAGCTAGCCGGCTTACGTCACCGCAGTCAGTTAATGCTCAGCACATAGTAACTTCTTCACCTAGGGTAGAACAGCGTCTAACCTCGAGCTCAGCCATCGATTCTCTGGCTGAGCACTCCTTTGTAGCAGTGGCTTGATTGCAAACAGGTGTTAAAACTCAGGTGATGGAGATCTGGTGACAAGTGGCTGTGTGTTCTCCGTGGTGACTGATCCAGGGTCAGGTGAGTGAGACGGTGAGTGTGACGGTGTGACATTACCCCCTCCTCCACGAGTATCGTGTTTTGCCGTATGGTTTAGCCAACACTACATCAGCTTGTAGTGGTCTATATTGATGACATTTTAATTTACTCTAAAGATTTATCTTCTCACATCTCTCATGTTCAGAAGGCCCTCCAACGCTTACGATGGCCAGTAGCTCTCTATTACCCATGACATAATTCTGCTCTGCTGTAGATAATTTTTTTGAGAAATATGCACATGGGTGTAAGACAGCTGGTAAACCATGCCACTGAGATATGGTAGCTCCAACTCCGGTCGTCGCAGCATCCACCTCTACAACAAAAGGTAAAACAGGGTTAGGTTGTGTCAGAATTGGTGCAGTGCAGAAAGCAGTTTTGAAGTGAGTAAAGGCCTTGTCAGCTGCTGGGTTCCACTGAATGGCTTTCTTTGGTCTTTTCAGCAACGAGGTGAGAACTGAGGAAATCTGGCTATAGTTCTTTATAAACCTGCGATAGAAATTCCCAAACCCTAAAAAACGTTGCAGCTCCTTGACAGTGGTAGGAGTCGGCCAGTCCCATACTGTGGTCACCTTTGTGGAGTCCATCTCAAATGTAGTACACTAAGAAGTGCACACGATCCAAGTGAAACTCGCATTTTTCTCATTTTAGATAGAGCTGGTGTGATCGTAAGCGTTGGAAGACCTGCTGAACATGAGAGATGTGAGAAGATAAATCTTTAGAGTAAATTAAAATGCCATTAATATGCCAAGCTGATGCCATTAAATGCCAAGCTGAAGCAACATGTCTCTAAAGATCTCATTCATGAAACTTTGGAATACAGAGGTTGAGTTGGCTAGACCATACGGCAAAAAATACTCGTAGTGGCCGCTAGGGGTGACAAAAGCGGTTTTCCATTCGTCCCCACTACGAATACGGATCAAATTGTAAGTGCTCCTAAGATCTAGCTTACTGAATATTTTAGCCTGTCTGAGTTCCTCCAACGTTGATGGTATCATCATGATGATGATATTCCCAAAGGCATAGTTAGCCAACTATGGTCGCAAGTTCTGTCGTTACCAGCGTAGTTCAACGATTTGTTGTTTCCGGAAAGCATAGTTCAAACGAACATTCGCAGTCAACGTCACAAACGTACTGTATATGGTTTGAACTCAGCACTGGACCTGTGGTTAGAAGCATAGTTTCTTGTTAGTAAGATATATGGGCTTTAAGAAATATGCTCTTGGCCACAAGAAGCAAACTAACATGCATTACTATCTTTATCTTCCATTCTATCTAAATATAAAAAGCGATTTAATTATGTATTTTTTCATGTCCAATCTAAAGGAAAGAACACAAAATTGATACCCTTTCCCCTTTGAAGCGAATATGAGGAACTTCCTGAGTCCCTTAATGATCTGAATTTCGAAATATGCATCTTTTTAGTTTGATCATCACAAACATGTCGCCCGGTTGGATCTGAGACAGAATATATTATACGGTCAACATCTTGAATATGTTCACTCTGCGTACAAGATTCAAACGGAGTAAGTCCAATATTGGCAATAATAAGCCATCTTTTTTGAGCACAACAAAGGGACTTTCATAAACAGGCTGTTTTTGCTAGCCCCTTGAGCTGAGTGTCTAAGAGTGTCACCCTACCTGGCTTTGATGGGCAAAGAGGGCGAGATTTCCATGCTAAAAAGGGGAGAGGTCTTCGGGGTTGAGCTCACATGCGACTGGTTAAGAAACAGTCATTCAGATTGGATTGGGACTTGTTTTTGGCAAAGTCTGCTTTCCAATCCAGCCTCAGTTTTTCAACTGTGCAAGAGACATGCGTCTGTCAATAAATTCTCTAAATCAGAGGCCGTGGAGGACAGGACATCAACATCATACAGCTCACAGCTGAAGGGAACTGGATTTCAGGCCTCAGAGGTGGGCCACAGATTGTCATCAGCAAAAATCACAGGTTCCACAAAATTTTTGCAGATGTCCTGCACTTGGACAGGACAAATCCAAAGTTAACCATTAGATCACAAAGTGATCCAAATGTAAATCAGAGTTGGTTTGTGAATCATTATTCAGATCGGGAATTAGGACCGTATCAAAAAACATTTGATTCAGATCAGAACTTAGTGGGTTTGTGAATCTTTCGAATCATATTGTAATTGAGAAGTGCGTATCAGATTCTTATGTTATGTTTTCCTGTATTGTTGTCTCTTCCTGTGTTCATCCATCTATCTTTTTCTTATTCTCTGTGGGAGTCCATTGTGCTGTGGAGGGAGACGCGTCAGAGACATGCATAGCAGTGAGAAATATGTGGTAATTATTATCTTCAGGATGGCCATCTGTCATCTCTTCCCCTCCAGCTATTTGCTGCTCTTACATTCTTGGTGCTGTGAAGCTGGCTCAGAGAGGACAGTTGTTGGGGTTCAAGGCGGCTGGAGGATGGTGGTGTGGCAAAAGCATCTGACCAGTGCTGGCGGCTGTGAGGGCGCTGAGTGTGATGGTGAACAGACCTCAGCTTTGACCATAATTGTCTTCTGACTTGCTTCTTATTTTACTGTAACTGTTTTTCCTCTCCTCCCTTTGCAGCTTGGATGATTTTCCAGTGTTTAATTCATTTACAAGTGCTGCAACAAATTATCCCCACACAACACGAATGACAGGACACCTTCAAAATCAGCACGCAACACTCAAGTGAGTTTTGGTCAAAACAATGTGGGTTGACTATCAAAAGCTTATGGTGAGTGACACGGTATCCATACAGACGGAATCTGTACTGATTCTGGAAGAAATTGCGGGCTTATTGAGGGTCTTTAAAGTTCAGATTGAGGACAGACGTCAATGTGAGCTTGTGCATTCATGCATAGTTCTTTAAAGGTTTGATGTAGGACAAGTTTCAATGCATCGCCTTTTAGCTGGAGGAAATATGACGTCATCTGACTTGGTTTGCATAAATGCACACTTGTTTTATTAGGGTGTTTTTAAATCTAGCTGGTGCTTAGTTATTGCAAATCATTGCACTCTTGCAAAATAATGCTTATCAGGGCAGTTCTAGAATTTAACATGTTTTTTTGACATGCAGTAAATCAAAGATTTATAAGACTTGAGACTGGCTTATTATTAACATAATCAAAATAGCCTAATTATGTGTGATTCCAGGAAAGCAGAGAAAGGCGTATACTGTTTTGTGTCAACAAAATGTATATTTAAAAAAGAAAAATAATGGCAAAAATTAATAATAAGTGCTGAAAAGTGTCAGTAATGTATTTTACGTAATTACAATTCTTTTTTTTAAATAAATGCTGTTCTTATGGAATTTCTAATCAGATTTCACTAGGTAAAGCCAACTTTTCATAAAATTATTAAAAAGCACAACTGTTTTCAACATTAATAATAATGAATAATAAATTTATTCATATAATGAATATGCTTTTGAGCATCAAATCAGCATATTCTGAAGGATCATGTGACAGAAGACTGGAGCAATGATACTGAAAATTCAGCAAATCTTAAATTAAAAAAAAAAAAAAAATTATAAGGTATATTCAAATAAAAACTTATTATTAATAGTATTTCACAATATTAATGGTGTTACAGTATTTTGATCAGATAAATGTAGTCTTAGTGAAAAAAATAAAACTTAGCACCCAACCAGAATAAGCATAGGTAATCTCAAACCTCAGCTGTGTTTGAGTAACAGAGGGTTTAATTAGAAAGGGCAGATTTCTCAGACGTAAGTTACGGGGGTCTGTGCAGCCCATAGTATTTGAACCAATTCCCCATGGTCTCATACGAAATATCAAAGCTCCACAGATGTGGCTTTTCAAGTTATACAAGAGCCCAGTGATTCTGCATGATATTTTATTGACTCATGAAACGGTCGTGTAAACAGAGTCTTCTCAGGCTCTAGAGAGGCTCTAGACCCATAAACCAAACGCTCACAGATGCTACGGTGTGTTTGTTTGTATGCATGCAAGTTATTTTTTTCAGCGAAAGCACTGAGTCACCAGAGTTAGCATTGAGATCATGTCACCTTTCACAGTGTTAAATAAAGACGTGTGACACCTCCTTCTTCGAAACCAGGCCTACTTTTCCAGGAATGTTTGGGAGTTAGTCACAAGATACAGTATATACGTGTACTTGCTGCCAGGTTCTTATGCATCCAAATTGGCCAACTCAGAATAACTTATGTATGATATACAGCATAGTTATACATTTAAAATTAGCCTTTAGCACTTATTTATGCCATCCCATCGAGTAAGGTATTTCGATATCAAAAAAAGTCAGCCAAGCCAAAGGCAGTGAAATTAAAGGTATTTGTCAGCGCTTCACAGGGGAAAAGCCCTTATTTTAGGTCTTTCGTAGAGAGCTTGACACTTAAAACAGGAATCCGCTGAGTCACAGTAAGTAAGCATTCAGTGTGGCAATGCACTTAGTGACACTTTCAACTTTTTTCTTCATGTGCAATTTTAGGTTTCATTCTTTTCGCTATGTATAAATACAAGTGTGTTTTTTAGGTCAGTCTCTCACGCAGAAAGTAGTGTAACTGACATCTTCAGTAAATATTCTGTAAACCATATTTTTTTTTACAGTAGGAAATATAATAAATATCTTAATGGGACATGTTTACTTAATATCCAGATTTTTGGCATGGTATAAGTGTATATCTCTGCTAATTATAACAGCTTTTGTGCTCCAAGGTCACATATACCAACACATTTGCTCAATTTAATGTGTCCTTGTGAAATAAACATGCCTACTTTAAAAAAAAAAAGAAAAGAATGAACTTGAATGCAAACTTTTAAACATTCCTATTTTGAAGAACTGTTCAGAACACCCTAAAATTCAACATCTTGATTGCTGAACTGTATTGTACGAGCCACAGATGTCGCCTTCCATTTGAAGATGTGGGTTAAATGGTGTTAAGCGGCTTGAGTCACTTACTGCGAAAGCACCTGGAATGTAGGTGGTACGGCTCTCACATCTCCTGCAAATCTGGACCGCTATGTCGGTGCAGAAAGAGAAGAGCCAGAACCGTGGAAGCAAATACATGGAGTGCCTGAGGTTTCTTAAGTGGCCAGATTTTATGAGTAAACGATTAATTCCTCACATTTGGACACTTTTGCCTTTCCACAGAAACATATTTGCAGGCTAGACAGCTGGTACCAATTTTTGTACCCCAGTCACTTCAAGGTCCAAGAGCATGTGTGTGTCTCGTGGCTCATTGTTGCAGTAATTGACTCCTTCCTCTCACGGCCGAGTTATTAACAGTTCTTTTTTTCCTCATGGTATTTTTAGTCACGCTTACATCTCTGGGTCATTGAAGTTTGATGCGTGTCACAGCTGCTGATTGTTGGTCTCCAGTCTCTGGTGCCAGACCGTGACACCCTGCATCATCTTCTCCATGCCATGCCTTCCTCCATCTGTTGTTTGAGGGACTCCTGCTCCTCCAAGCGCCTTAACCACAAAGCCATAACTGCATTAAAAGAAGAACACCTGGCTTTTGGCCACCTTTTGAGCGTTGAGTTAATATTACATTTTGAGGAAAGAATTGGATTTTATTGGAATAGGCAAAATAAAAGCACAAATAAAAATAAACTCTACATAATCAACTGAATGGCCAATAAATCTTGATTTAACATCTCATCACCAAAGATTTTTTTGCACACTGCTCTGAAGCAGGTATTTACAGCTTTTTGATGAGCTGAGCTCAGGTGATTAAGGAGACACGCAGTCGGTCACATAAATTCTGGCTGTTGCTCTGCCATAACCTGTCAAATCTTTGAAGAATCGCATTTATCTCCATAAACACACTACATCTGTTCCAAAACGTAGTGAGTCACTTATACAGGTGGTATTTTAAGCCAACAAGGCAGCAGTGATCACAAGTCTCTTTCACAACTATAAATACATTCTCAATGTTAATCATTTTTGGACAGGTTATAGGACAAGTTTAATTTTTTTATTTTATTTATTATTCTGAGAGTTTATCAGTTGTTCACTATCAAGTTGCCCTAAATCTTGTTAACCAAATAGCTGAGGGTAGCTATTGCTTTCCATGTTTATGGGACCACTGACCACTTTTTGGTTCACAACATTCTTTAAAATATCTTTTTTTGTGCTTAACAGTAAGAAACTTATATATAAAATAAAATAAGTTTAAAATAAATAAGTTAGCAGAAATTGATTGAGCTAATCAGCTACATCAGCATTTTTAGGTTAGGGAATTCAAAGTTTAAAGTAGTTCACCATTAAAGTAAATGAAGTAGTTCATTATTAATCCTCATGTTGTTCCAAACCCATAAGACCTTTGTCATCTTCGAAACACAAATTAACCACCCGACGCTCTATAGACAGCAATACGACTGAAATGATTTCAGATCCAGAAATGAATTAAAAACATTGGTAAAACAGTCCATGTGACATCAGGGCATCAACTTCAGTTTTGCGCTACAAGAATACCTTTTTTGCTCAAAAATGCTGCCTTACAAGGAAGCTGAACTAGGGAATAAAACAGCACTACCAAAAAGGTTTAGAAAGGCCATGGATGGGCTGCACACATTGCTTTGTATCAGTTTAGGATTTAGTTAATTTGTTAAAATGCTTCTTTGCTCTAGTTTGGCTCTCAACAAGCACCGGAGAGCTCAGTGGCTTCTTCCAGCGCTCTCCAGAGACCCGACTACAGGGTAATGAAAGAGTGTTTAAAAACCTGGGAGTGACAATGGAGAGGAGTAGAAACCAAATCCTTGTGGAATTTGGTTTTTGCTGTCAAAATGTTTTTGCATGAATGGCATTTAAGGATGTTAGGCCAAGTGTAATCCTTTTGCGGCGAGTCTTTTCATTCCATCAGGTTTTTGCATACATAGACAGACTACATTTTTCACTTTACGTTGAGACCAAAGTTGATATTAATGGCTTTCTTTTGCCAACCACAGGACTGGCCCGAGGCTCCAAAAATCAGCTTATGTGCAGCAAAGTAGAGGCTCCAATGGCTCACGTTCAGTCACGAGCGAGTCCATGCCAGAAGATAGTGGCAAAGAGGAGCCCAGCTCTGCATACTGTCTGCGTATCCAGGCCAAGATGTAAGCATTTGACTGAGTGGATAAGTGGAGGACAAAGCAGGCATTTTCTGGGTAGCATTCATTACCTCAACTACCCCGAGTCAAAGGATCAGAGGGAAGGAGAGCGTGAAACTAAAATGAAGGAATTACTGAGATTATGGAGAATTTGCAGTTCAAATAAAGACATCATTCCAGCCCTAAACTTATCCAGTGACTCAATTTTATGTGATGTAACTCAAAGCTCCCGCGTTGTTGATGTCTGGTAAACCTGGAAAAAAATAATAATTCATCAGCGGCTGTAAAGGTGCTTGTCGATACTGTTGCCAAGAACAGCTTCAAAATACTTGTTTTTTGCAGCGTCTCGCCCACATTTAAGCCTTAAATTCTTGTACTATGTTTCAGCTCACCGCATTGGTCTGGTACCACTGGCTTTAGTCCTGTGACCACTAACAACACCAGAACCACAACAACCACTGCTGCTATTTATACAGCCACAACTACTACTTTTGATACTACTGCTTCTACTTTTACTACCATTACTAATACTATTACTACAAGGGCTGCGTTTGTTTTCACTGCTGCTAGTTTGATCTTTTCCTGTGCTAGATATTTCTAGAACCACTGCAATCTGTAATACTTCTGCCTTACAGTGATTACAATGTTACCATGTTAAAAATGTTATAAAAACTACATGCAAGGTTGAGTAGCGGAATGCATGCAACTTAGTTATGCAAAATAAAAGTGGCTTTATTTCATTACAGTTGCATTTTAAATTACAGTTAAGTCCACAAAGTATTTTAGATTTAGATTAATACATTTTCAGTGAAACTGGAACCAGCAATTAATGTTAACTTTATAATACTAACTAAATTAGGGTTATCATAAAAAATGCATCAATGCACAGGACAAAAAAAACGTGAAATTGTAAAAATTGCAACTGTCTGATGTTACCTGGATGACCCACGACTGTTTGCATGTTTTGTTATAGTTGTTTGTGAGCACCTTGTTTGTTCTGAGCAGTTCAAGTATTTTCTGTTCTATTAGAAATACGACACCTTTCCAACAATAACTGTATGATTTTGAGATCCATATTTTCACTTCAAGGACAACTCACAACTATTACAAAGGGTGAAAACATTTACTGATAATGAAATGCATTACATGAAGAGCAGGGGGTGTACATGTACATTTTTCTTATTTTATAAAAAAATGTAAACGCTTCAGAACCTAATTCTCATAAGATATGTTTTTAAAAAAAAAAAACATTTGTAATTCATTTATTTATTTATTATTGCATTTCTATGAAAGCCCGTTTCCACCACTGAATTTGTTTATTTAAAAATGACTTTTTATTTCACAATTCAGACTTTTTTTCTCAGAATTACGTGTTACAATTACAATTACAGTTGCAAGTTATAAAGTCAGAATTGCAAGTTACGAAGTCACAAATTACAAGATAAAATGTTTAAATTGTGAATTACCAAGATAAAAATTATGAAATAAAAAGTCAAGTTATAAAGTCACATCATCATATATTGCAAGTTATAGGGTCACAATTGTGAGTTATGAAGTGAGAATTGTGAGACATAAACTTGCAATTCTGAGAACATATTAGTCTTTTTTCCAATCAAAATTTGACATTATAACTCACCATTGAAACTTTATATTACACAATTGTGAATTATAAAGTTTGAATTCCGAGATATAAAGTCGCATTTTGACTTTATAATTTGCAATTGTGACTTTATATCATGTATATTCTGACTTTGTTTCACAAATCTGAGACTTTATACCTTTTTTGACTTTATAGCTTGAATTTGCGAGTTTGTATCCCAGTCGCAATAATTTATTTAATTTTTTTTACATTTTTTATTCAGTGGTGAAAACGAGCTTCCATACATTTGCAGAAAACTGATGATAATAATATTATAAATAATAAAAAAAAAACAATGTTTGGAAATGTCATTTTTCTCTGGATGTGTTTCTTTGTAATCTGTAGTGAAATACATTGTAAAAGTAACCTTCTCAACTCCATGCATGATTGAAAAAGATCAGCAAACATACTAAATAATGCATGAAAACAGCACAGAGAAATAATAACACAACACCTGCTGCCAACAATGTCTATTATTATTACAACAAACACTTGATCTATTGCTGAAGTTATTATTGCTAACTTTTCAATGTCAAGTGTTATGCACATAGGGCTTAATAGCGTTCTCATTGTACTTTCCCATGATACAACAATCTCCTTATCTCATATTACGCAACCGACACATCAAGTGCATTGCGCTACAAAGTTTCATTTTCATTAGAAATTTAAAACAGCCGAGAGCACAGAGGATTCCTTTAATATCTAATGATTCGCCTCAAGTGGAGATTGAGAAACAGGCGCTGGAACTCAGGAACCCTGCAGAGAGCCCGATCCCGCTGGCTTATGCAGATCAGTGTGAACTCATTAAAATATCTCCCCTAAAATAAACTTTGTCCAGTGCTGAGGAGGAAATCTGAGCCTAACTTTTCATGTCTGTCTCCAGAATTACAATTGAATAGTGGAGGACTATAGGAAAGGGGTTACCTAAGGTGGATCAGCTCAAGAAGAGGGGCCTTAGCTTTGACTTCGTGAGATTTCTTTACAGTCTGCAATTAAGTATTTGTTCTTTTAAAAGTATAGAATGTACTATTACTGTGTGCTAATTCCTAATTTTTTTTTAATGGAATTAGGAAGGATGTGCTTGAGTGCTTTAATTCTGAGCTTTTTATAATTCACAGGCGTTTGCACCTACATAAACATTGGACAATAAAAGGTATACAAGCTTTTTACCTGATTTACCCCTAACAGGTGAATACTAGTAGCTTAAATGTGCATATTAGCATCATATTGATACATTGTAGCATCTTTTGAAAGGATACAGAATATACGATAGCATTTGTCTTATTTTTCTAATGCAAATTTTTATTATTTGCAGTATATATAAAACAAGACTGACTTAATATATTAATTCTTATTTCCTGAAAAAACTTAGCAAAATTAAGGGAGTCCAAGTTTAAAATAAGAACAAATATTTGCCAGTGGGGTCAGAAAAATAATCTTGTTTTTCCTATAAACTAAGTTTATTTTGTGACCTTAATAGCAAATACTTGTATCTTGTTTTAAATAAAGTCATTTGATTTTGAGACATTTTTCAAGAACTCTAGACATTTTATCCTTAGTCATTTTGCTTCACAAATATATGTATTCTGATAAAAAAAATAATACTAATATTTGCACTGAAAAAATGACCAAAAAATACAGGTTTTGAAATTATATTAGGCTAAGTAAATGATGACAGAATTTTCATTCTTGGATGAAGTGTCCCTTTAAATCTTAGTCCAAATAACAAAACTGAATACTGAAGACTAAAACTACAAATTAAAAAACTTAAAGACTAACAATTACAGATATATCTTCTAATACTCAGGACCTTCAATGCAGTTCATTAAAAGATGGCCTATTTACGGTAATCATGGCAGAACGTGATGGTTTTGAAGGCTGTTGATCTCTTATAGAGAGGTGCAGAGATCATGCAGAAGTGGGAACAGTGGTTGCAAATGACCTATAAACATGGAGAATCAAATTAAGTGCAGTATAAAGCCTAATTTGGGCCCCTAAATCATTACCCCTCTGTGTGACAACCCTGGCAGATGCATGCCAGAGCTCTTCAAAAAAGTGGGTGTTCTGCTAACCCAAGAGCATTCGATGCATCTGGCCAAACACAACACTGGCGGTGTGCCCATCCATTTGCTGTGCTGGCACAGCCCTGGCCATCCACGGGTTCACTGGGAAAGGTTGCAGGTACAGACCGTATTTTGTGTAACTGTTTGCTGAAATTGTAAATTTGATCTTGTATATTTGTAAAGCTGATTTGACAAGATTGAAAAATTTTGTTGTATCATTTTTCAGCTTTTTACAATACAGATTCAGAACTAAACATTATCAAATAGGAGAATAGAGTGATGGTAATTTAGAATGGTGAAATTAAACTATTTATTTATCAAATGCAGACGTTCTCTGCAATCAAAACGTTAGACGGCTTCCCTCATGTCCTTCCCGTGGGAAATCGTTGGACCGTAGCAAGTTCACGGCTACCACGGCTTAGCACCTGGGGGACCTCCAGGTGACCATTCAGAATGCTCCCTCTGGTGTTACAAACACACGGACTTCACACGGACTGGCACCATATAGCCCCATGGTCCTCCCGGAGGAGACCGCTCCCCCTGCAAAGACAGGCCCGAATGTGTCCTTCGGGTGCCCCGAGAGGTAGAGATGTCTTCTGCTCCATCAGAGGGTGACTCTGCTTCCACTCCGGGTGGGCGTCAAACCTTGACACCCGTCACGTCTGCAGCAGATGCCGAGCTGTTGGAGATGCTCCTCCGCGCCGCGGCAGGAATCAGGTTTCTGGGAGCCAGAGATGCTCTACCCCGGTTCCTTTCCTCCCGGAGGTGCACAAAGACCTGACCAGGTTGTTGCTTTTTGGCAGGGCCAGCCCCGGCTCCCGTGCCATGCAATGGCAACTCTGCAAGTCTACCAGGCTGTCCCCACTGCCGGTGGAGGGCCGGGATCTTCTGTGCATTCAGCTGCCATCGGCCCACGGATAACCACATTTTCTCACCTCTGGGCCCAGTGTCTGAAGGTCCCCATCTAACCTTTTTGTCTCCTCAGATGCTGACCCAGTGCACTGTGTTGCCAGCATGGGATCCAGGGAGGCAGGTAAGCGCTGCTTAACAGGTAAGGTGTTTTACAGCCCTTACTTCATTGTGCCCAAGAACAGCGGTGGGTTGAGACCCATCCTGGATCTGAGAGCTTTGAATCGGTCTCTTCTCAAGATGCCTTTCAAAATGCTCACTCCGAAGCGCATACTAACATGCATTTGCAGGATTGGTTCGCAGCCATCGACCTAAAGGACGCATACTTTCATGTCTCGATTCTGCCTTGACACAGACCCCCTGTGCGGTATGCGTTCGAGGGTTGAGCATTTCAGTACAGAGTCTAACCCTTTGGCCTGTCCCTCTCTCCCCGCCTCTTCACAAAGGTCGCAGAGGGTGCCCTCTCCCCGCTGTGGCAATCTCGATGACTGGCTGAAAATAGCTCACTCGCGGGATTTGTTGTGCATGCACAGGGACAGCCATCTGGATCTTCAGGTCAATGGAGAGAAGAGCAAACTCTCCCCGGTGCAGAGGATCTCTTTTCTCGGCATGGAGCTTGACTCTATCTAAATGACTGCCCGTCTCACCAGCGAGCGCGTACAGGCCATGCTGAGATGCCTAGATACTTTTAGGTACAAGACAGCGGTTCCTCACAAATCTTTTCAGAGGCTTCTGGGGCATATGGCACCTGCAGCCTCAGGTTACGCCACTGGGCTTGCTTCATATGAGACCACTTCAGCATTGGTTACACGATCTGGTCCCGAGATGGGCATGGCACCGTGGCACACTTCGGATTGGCGTCTCCCTGGAGTGTCACCGCCTGTTCAGTCCGTGGTCCAACCCTGCTTTCCTACAGGTCAGAGTACCCCTAGAACAGTTGTCCAGGCATGTCGTGGTCAACACAGATGCCTCCTCCATGGGCTGGGGTGCTGTATGCAACGGGCGAGCAGCCTCGGGTCCCTAGACAGGCGTCCGACTGAGTCTCTCGGGAAGCACCAGCTCATCGTCCGATTCCTTAGAGGTGCGCATCAGGTTACCCTCTTGGGACCTTGCTGGCGCCTTAAGTGGCCTGTGGCAGGCTCCCTTCGAGCCCCTTCAGTCTTTGGATTTAAAATACCTGGCGCTGAAGACAGCGCTTCTGTTTGTGTTCAACAGACGTTCCCAGCAGCTCTTTATTTGCTATTATGGACAGCAGAAAGGGAATGTTGTCTCCAAACAGAGATTGGCTCATTGGGTGGTATTCAGATTCCTCTGCTGACTGTAAAAGTATCTCACCAGTCGGCAGGGGGATCTCCGCGTAACGTGGCCTCAGAGTCATGGCCCGTTCCATGGGTTTTCCTATCTGTAACGTCGAAGTGATTCGACTGAAAGGGTAACGTCTAGGTTACGAACGTAACCCACGTTCCCCTTAAGGAGGTTAACGGAGACGTTACACCTTCTGCTGCCACGACTCTGAGGTTGCGCCAAAGCCGGCTTGGCTCTTCAGTGAAAACCTGCATGTGCACTCTGCTCGTGCCCTCTTATACTCACGCAGTGATGAGGTGCACCTGAGCACAATCAGTTCATACCAATTTTTATTGGCCTTTTGTAAAAGGTTCAAAGGCAATTGGTCTCTCTGGCGAGTTCCCATCTGTAAGGAGTTCCCTTCTTCAGGGAACGTGGGTTACGTTCGTAACCTAGACGTTTTTTTCTGCTCAAAAGTGGACTTCATAAAAATTTTGTTTACATTACAGAATTTTGAGAAAAAAGTCAGAATTGTGAGTTTATATCAAACAATTGTGAGTTATAAACTGAAGTTTTGCGAGAATTGCGAGTTTCGTGCAATTCTGACATTATTGCTCATAATTGTGAGTTTGTATTACACAATTCTGAGAAAAGAAGTGAAGAATTGGGAGCTAAAAAGTCGCAGTAATAAAACTTTGAATGATTACGGAATTGTGGCATCCAAAATTGTATTAAATGTGCAGCCCTAATGAATAGTTCATGGCAAAGTGCATAAAAATTTACAGGCCTTCCAAAATGTTAATAGGTTTGTTTGTTCATTGCAAGAGTTTTGGAGAAAGAATAAATTTTTTCTCTAGTTGTATACGAGCTGAAAATATTTTAATGCATAACTTTCTTAGCAATAAATACTCTGCAGTGAATGGGTGCCGTCAGAATAAGAGCTGATAAAAACATCACAATAATTCTGTAATGATTCGCTGGAGTCATGAGGATCCATTTGCAGCTTTTTAATGATCAGAGTCAAACAGTATACTTCGTGTCTATTTTGAGAAAAGTCCCTGCTTAAATAGAGCAAAAAATTACAAACACCTGTGGCCGGAATCAGCCAAGGTGTGAGGGGATAAAGTGTCCAGGTGGAAACGCTAATACTCCGGTGATGGTTCCTGCTGCTGATTGCCAGAGAGAGCCTCAGAGGTGCGGTCTGTGACAGAGCCCTTCCCCTGCAAGCAGCTCTTGAAGCGAGGATGGATGTGGCGCCGAGGTCTCCCGCTAGGTCTGGGGGCTGGTCTTTCAAAATGGAGGCGATGAAAAGCCACGATGAGAGAGGGGTCGAGCACATCTTCTGAGTTCACCCAAGACCTCTCCTCAGGTCCAAAGCCCTCCCAGTCTATGAGGTACTGAAGTATGCGGCCTCGGGAATCCAGGATTTCATGGACCTGGTAGATTTCCTCATTGTCCAATATCAGGGGAGGGTTGTCGGGAACCGCCACCTTGTCTAGATCCCTCTCTCCGGCAGGGGCAGCAGCGGGCTTTCGCAGGGAGACATGAAACGTGGGTGAGATACGTAGTCCATCAGGTAAGTCAAGTTTGTATGATTCTGGAGTTATTTGGCGTAAAGTCTTAAAAGGACCCACGTACCTTGGGATAAGTTTTTTACAAGGTTGTCGTAGCCTCTGATCCCGGGAGGACAGCCAAACCCAGATGACTGGTTGGTACTCTGGATTCGGTCGTCTGTGTCGATTTGCCTGCTGGGTAACCCGACTAATGGCCCTCTGGAGATGGATGTGGGCGGCTTCCGGTTTCTTCACTCCTTGTGAGCCAGTGGTTGACTGAGGGTAACTCCGTGGGTTCTCCTGACCAGGGGAACAGGGGTGGTAGGAGGCCCAAGACACATTATAAGGGAGTGAGGTTAGTGGAAGCTTCACGTAAGGAATTTTGTGCGTATTCTGCCCACACGATGAACTGGCTCTAATCCTGTTGATGATCGTGACATTAAGAGCGGAGGAACTGAATCAACTCCTGATTTAACCGTCCAACTTGACCATTGGACTCGGGGTGATATCCAGAGGTGAGACTTATGTTGATAGTTAATTGGTCACAGAATGCTTTCCACACACGGGAGGTGAATTGTGGACCCCGGTCGGAGACAATGTCTTCGTGGAGTCCATAGAAACGGAAGACCTGCTCCATCATCACCTGTGCAGTCTCCCAGGCAGTGGGTAGTTTTGTGAGGGGCACCAGCCGGCAGGCCTTAGAGAAGCGATCCACAACGGTTAGAACTGTGGTATACTGGTTGGAGGGTGGTAGATCGGTGACAAAATCAATGGCCAAATGTGACCAGGGCCTTTGGGGTATCGGAAGAGGATGCAGTAACCCAGCAGGATGTTGTCGAGAGCTCTTACTAATGTTGCAAGTAGCACAAGCTTTGACATAGTGTCATGTCAGTGTTGAGTGATGGCCACCAGAAGTGGTTGGATGTCAGTTCGGAAGTGGCTAGGATGTCAGGATGTCCCGCACTAGGGTTGTCGTGTATAAGTTGGATCACTCTCTGCGTTAGAGGACCAAGCACGTACGTGCGATCTTGTGGACAATCAAGTGGAGGTAGATTGTTAGTTTGAGCGTCCATGATTACTTGCATGATATCCCACTGGATGGGTGCGAGGATCAATGAGGTGGGTATGATGTTCTCGGGCTTGCTGGACTCGGTGTGTGAATCAAAGAGTCGGGAAAGAGCATCCGCTTTGGAGTTCTTGGTTCCTGGTCGATACGTGAACTTGAAATCAATGTGTGAGAAAAAGAGTGACCACCTGGCCTGACGGTCGTTCAGTCTCTTGGCCGTGCACAGGTACTCCAGGTCGCGGTAATCAGTCAGGACGTGAAAGGGTGCTCTGGATCCTTCTAGCCAATGTCGCAATTCTTCAAGTGCAGATTTCAAGGCTAGGAGCTCTCTGTCGCCCAAATCATAATTGCGTTCAGCTAAATTTAACTTGCGAGAGAAGAAAGCGCAAGGATGTAACTTAGGTGGATTCCCTTGGCGTTGTGACAGGATGGCACCAATACCCATATTAGAGTCGTCCACTTCCACCACAAACTGGAGCTAAGGGTTAGGGTGACACAAGATGGGGGCAGAGGTGAACTTCTGCTTGAGTTGTATAAAGGCGGTTTCACTCACAGGGCTCCTTTACAGGTCATGGCAGTCAATGGTGCGGCGGTCTGGCTGAAGTTCCTAATGAACCGTTGATAGAAATTAGCGAAGCCAAGGAACCGTTGAAGCTCTTTAAGGTTTTGTGGTTTAGGCCAGTGAGGGACTGTTAGATAAACCGAATGGCATCACCAGGTACTCATAGTGCCCACTTGTGGTAGAAAATGCTGTTTTCCATTCGGCGCCTTCACGTATACGGATTAAGTTGTTGGCGCTCCGCAGATCTAATTTTGTAAAGAATTTGGCGGTTCGTAGTTGTTCAAGTGCGGCTGGTACTAGGGGAAGTGGGTAGCGGTATTTTACCGTTCACGTTGAGTGAACGCTAGTCAATGCAGGGCCTCAGGCTTGAAGGCGATTTGTAGGTCAACATAAGGGGCTGGCAGGAGGCTGAGTTTTGGGTCTTTGTGGGCTGTGAGTTGGATCTTGTGAATGGCTCGAGTGGGCTTTTGAAGACATTTCTCCTGGCAGGCTGTCGACCAGTTCACAATTTGATGGCTGCTCCAGGAAATTATGGGGTCGTGTTGTTCGAGCCAGGGTAAGCCGAGGAATAGGGGATGACCAGGAGACTGTATGGCGTAGAATTGGATCTCCTCCTGGTGGAGAGAGCTGGCATGCAGAGTTAATACTTGGGTTCTTGTGGTGATCCTTCCAGAGCCAATGGGCAGCCCGTTGAGGGCTGCAACCGCCACGGCCGGTGAACATGGAAGCAGAGGAAGGTTATATTTAGCCACAAACTCTACATCGATGAAATTTCCAGCCACTACTGAGTCTAGGAAGGCCCTGGTTCTAATATATTCCTTATTGTTACTAATGCATACATCTATGGTCATGGGTGAGTTCAAGGGAATGGCACTCACCCTAGATGGTCTGCTGCGTGAAGGTCTGACTGGACAATTGACTTTAACATGGCCCGGCTTGCCGCAGTAAAGACAGAGGTGATTATCATATCTCCGTTCACGTTTCTCAGGGGTGAGATGGGTGGCGCCGATCTGCATGGGTTTTGCTGACTGGAATGGAGCTCCACTGGCTAATGTCAAAGTGCGTAGGCCCTTTCGGGAGTGAATCAGGTGATCTGTGCTCATCTGAGCTCCATATACTGCTTCAGGGAGCGCCCCTCATCGCGACATACCAGCTCAGCTTGTAAATCCTCACGTAAAGCCCTTCTGTAAAGTGTTTTTTTAGAGGATCCTTATCCCAGTCAGTTTGCGCTGCCAGGGTGCGGAAGTGAACAGTGAAGTCTGCGTCTGAAGAATTGCCTTGTTTTAAAGCTATCAGTTAATCTTTGGCATGGCGGGCTGAGGGGGCGCTGGTGGATCGGCCGGTCTGCTGATAGCTGCAATCGCTGTGGTTAATGCCTGCATCGAATGAGCCAGTTCTTCAGTTAGAGTGGTATGTCGTTCCAACTGATTCTGATGAGCGTTGAGCATCGATGCTTGGCGGTTAACTTCAATGACCTGGAAGACAGCCGCTGGATCCGTTTCTGGTGTATTCTGTAATGATTCACAGTAGTCGTGAGGATCCATTTGCAGCTATTTGAATTATCAAAGTCAAACAGGCAGAAGGTTGTAAACACAGGCAGACAATGCAAAAATCTTGGTCAAAGAGCAGGCAGAGAGTTCAGGGGCAGGCAGAAAGAATCAATATCCAGTAACAGGCAAAAAGTCAAAGGTAGGCGGCAAGAATCACAGTCCAAAAACACAGTCCAAAAAAACACAGAGAAAATCAACCAGAAAAACGCTCGGAATTGATGCCGGGGCAAATCAATACTTGGAGTCTATTTTGAGAAAAGTCCCTGCTTAAACAGAGCAGACAATGACAAACACCTGTGGCCGGAATCAGCCGAGGTGTGACGGGATAAAGTGTCTGGGTGGAAACGCTAGTACTCCGGCGATGGTTCCCGCTGCTGATCGCCAGAGAGAGCCACAGAGGTGCAGTCTGTCACAAATTCAAAAATAATCCACACTATTCCAGTCCATCAGTTAATGTTAGCCAAAAGCTAATTTAATAAACATTTAAAACAGATCAAGCACTCTTTAAAAGTGAAATTAAATTCACTTCGCATTCAAATATTTTCAGCTTGCCTACATCTTGACTAACCCAAGGGTGAGAAAATGTTCACCAAATTTTTGGCTGAACTATTCCTTCATTTTGCCAGCCTTTAATTCAAGGTTACTCAGACTAGACCTGTTTTGTAAATCTTCACATTTTTCACCTGTTCATGGTGCCCTGGTCTGCTGTTTTACGATATGTTTTTTTTAAGCTAATGTCAGTGTTGACACTAAATAAAGCAGACTACAAGTATGCTACTGAGCTAGTTCCAATGTCATGACAGCCTTGGAAAAATGTCATATTTATTTTGCATGCAACTAAACTGGGGCCTGTATTCTTCGGTCTCTTGTGGTTGATATTTTTATCAGCCAGCTAGAATTATACTTTTTGCAAAGTGCCAAGACATTTTTCTTAGTATGCCTGTGTGTTTGTGTTTGTGTGTGTTTGCATTCATACTGTATGCATATTAAAAGCACACCTTTCTCCCAGTGCCCTTTACCACACTTGGGCTGAGGAAACTATCTTGAGAAAAGTCACTACTGGTCCCAGTGTCCCCTGCAAATACAAAGACCATAAGCTCTGCCAGGATGACGACGATCAGCGGTATGTGTCAGCAAAACAAAAAGCTAAGATGTAGTTTTGAGGTTTCAGTGTACTTTGCTTTCCAGGGGAATGTATAGAGGGCATTTCAGCATGCTACTGAGATAACTTCAAAATGAAGCCCTTGGCCAGTAATGCTTGGAAGCGAATGAATGGCAATAGCACGGGCCAGTTCTTTTTAGGGATAGTTAATCAGTGGTTGATTTATTAAGGACATCATTATATTTGGAACATTCAGGAATGAATTGTGGAGGCCAAATTCAATGCATATATCTCTTAACTGGCTGAGTGTTGTAGACTCATATTCATTAAGGGCTGTGTGCTGATGAACGATTCAGGGAAGCTATGTTAGGCAGTAACTTGAGACGAACATGAAAACAGACTTGGCAAAAGCTTCACAAATACCACATCAGGACTTTGAAAACCATAATTGTGGGTTACATTTTTCGGCATTGTTTATTTCAGAGTCTGGGGTTACAATTAAGGGAATTTGCCTTGCAATTAGTATGTTAAAAATAATAAAACAATTTACCTAAAATACCTGCATTTTGTGTAATGATTCGGACCAGCAAATTGAAATTACAATGTTTCGACATTGAAGAGTTCTGTTTAGATGTTAAAGCGAAGGTACTGCATTTTTGCGAATCAGAAGCAAATTGAGAATGACAAGCCAACGGAATCCGTTGGAATTTTATTTTGAGAATCTGCGAATTGATCCTCTGACTTCTTGTTATTTTAAAATGCTCCTTCAGTCGAAGTTATGATGTCATTTTAAAGTTATAGTTCACTCTAAACAAATTGACACTTTGACGCTGTTTACTCGCTTCGCTTCAAAGCTGTAAGACTTTCTTTCATCTGCAGGACACAAAAAAGGCAGGCTGGTAACTAAATATTTTTGCCAAATATTGCTGAGACATTCCACAAAATATTGAAAAATGAATTTTCATTTTTGGTTTATTCTGGGTAATTACATTTCATCATGGATTCAAGTCAGTTCACATCGCACAGTATTTAAATAGTATATCTCTGGTTGTCGAACGACAGGTTTTTCCCTCACTTAGAGAAGTGCTTTAGTATGCAGCTGAGAATAAGAATGATTTCTGAAGGTACCCAGAGGGTGAGATGTTTTAATGACAGACAGGTCCCCACTGCTGCAAACTGTAATAGAGCTGAAGAAACTTTTGATATCCCCATTAAACCATTAAAAAGCTTTTTACTTTCGAGCTTAGTTTTACCATAAAACAGATACGGATGAAAGCTTACGAGGCAGTGGAGTTAAATGTGCTAAGCACAGCACATCTCATTTTCTAAACTGAAAGTTCTTTTGACAATTTGTGTTGAATTTGTTTATGACTTCAGGTTTAATTTATGGCAGTTGTTATGCTCCCCCAACATAAATCTGTCATAATTTTATCCAATCTATCCAACCTTTGTGATTTTTCTTCTGTTAAAACAAAAGGAAATACATACCTTTAAAATCACCATTAAATGATCATAAACAGCAGCTTTCTAAAGCCTTGCAATAGCTTTTCATCATCCCTACTCACTTTTTGAAAACAGGCAGCCGGGACATTATACAAAATAACTTAGTAAAAATTAGTTTGCATTCCACTATCAGTGACTGCTGGCTTTTTAAAAATACTGTTTGGTGTTTAGATTATGGTCATGATGGTCGAATTAGTCAGCTGACAAACTCTGTGCCGCAAAGTTCACAAGCCGTTTTATATCTTGTATATCTTTATATTTTTTCCATGATGAGCTCGTAAGTTTATGCCTTTGGTTATTTCCTCTCAGTTGATTAATTTAATATGGAGCACACAATTAAGACCCAAAATAGCCAGATAAACTTATTTTCTGTTCCATTAGCTACGTGCCTTTGCTTTTTGAGGTTTGTAGCTATATTTGGCCAAAGCCAAGCGTCCAGTCATCTGTGTGTGTGTGTTGCTATAGAATCTGCACTTTTTCCATTGAGCGTGACACATGTGCTTTGAGTAGAACAGAGTAAACCATAAACAACTGCTGCTCGTCCCACGCAAGCCACTCGTGCTGGGGGACCGACTGAGGTCTGGACCTGTCGTGCAGGACTGGAGCTCTCTGCTCACGGAAAGCTCTGTCTCTCATCGTGGCTTCTTCTGCTGAATACTCTTCGGCCGTAATTAGATGTGATGTTTCATGTCCAAAACGATGTAATTAGACACAGGCTTCAAACTTTCAGAGGCAGATGTGCAAAGGCGAGATGGTTTTGGATGGAGCTATCCGGGACGCTTGCCGTCTCCACAGTCACCCGTGCATAAACACCCGAGCTTGGCCTGGGGCTTAAGCAATGACTGGCATTCGACAGGCATTGTGGCGGCGTGCCAACCGAGCCCGGCGCTCCTTATCTCCCACCGCGCTGAATCCCTCGCGCGTGGAATGACAGCTCATATGCCCGGTCCCTCTCCTTCTCTCTCCAGCAGCTCTAAATTGCTGTAATAACGTTTGATTTCCCACATGCATGTGGTTGGCTCGCCACAAGAAATGTGAAGGCAAATTCCAGCATATATTTAACCGGCCCTAAAAATAGCAGAGTAGAATTAAGATGACCTCGGAAATGAAGTCACTTGTCACCTTTTGCTTCGGGAATTTAACATGTTTAAGGATGTTCCAAGGTTGCTTTTTTAAATTGATAGTTGGTAGAGATGAAGCAGAATTGTGAACATATACAGTATGTGAAAAATGGGAAACATGGGCTGTCATTTAGATGTTAAAGATTATTTATGGAACCATTTAGACAAAAAGTTTCTTCTATGGCATTGTGAAGCACCTTTAAAAGTGTGTTCCATAGGAGAAATACATTTTTGAATGATGTGAAGCTGAGTACCTAAATGATGACAGAATTTCTGGTCTTCGGGAAAACCAGTAGTTCAGTGGTTAATGAAATGGCCATCCAAGATGTTGGTTTGTTTCTTCATCAAAAAAGATAAGGAGAAATTTTGCATTATATCACTTGTTCACCTATAAATATACTGCAGTGAATGGGTTCATCATAATAAAGCAAAAAGCTGCATTTTTATAAACAGCAAATCCATCAAGAAATGTTTTATTTATATTTATTGATTGTTTATTGTTAATTAAGTCATATGGTCTGAATCAGGAGCAAAATATGCACTAATTAAGCACCATTTACAAGTGATAGCATAAAATTCCGTTATAACAATGTTACATTTTTTATAAACAAGCAGCATTTCACTTTTCCATATGGTAACTGATGGACTGGAGTGGTGTGGATTACTGAAATGTTTTTTTAGACTCTTTTAGACTACGATGGCACCCATTCAGGACCCATTGGTGAGCAAGTGATGCAATGCTACATTTATTCAAAAATCAAATTAATCTAGATCTTGGATGGCCTGACAGTGAATATTTTCAATAGGGTCTGGCTGCAGACCTGCACCTCCACTGTCAGACCTGCACTCTTAGTCAGCCACACTTCCCCTGCAAGTGACGTCACTTGCAGTCGACACCTCTGCACTCTCGGGTACCTGCTACACCTGCAGTCGACACCTGCACTCTCCAGTACCTGCAATCTGCATGTAGTGGGACATGTTGGATTGACAATAACTTCAGAATTTGTTCAAGAATCACTGCAACAATCTAGTGCAAATGTGTATCTGTGTGTGTTTATTATATGTTTTATTAGAATTGTATACAGATATACGAAATTATGCTGGCCAACGTGTTAACTTCTTACTGTTTGTGTTTAAAAAGTTGCGTTAACTGTATAGCCTAACAAGCCAACCACTCCGTCACTGACTTAAATACAGCTAAAGTAAGCTAAACTACTGAACAGAATGGTATATATGCTTTCGTAAGTTAATTACATGGCTTACTCGTAAACTACTGTAAAGTTTAGTGAAAGTTACTGATTTTATAACTGAAATGAATGATACAATTAAATGTGGTGTTTTTATTAGCAAAACAGGTAGTGTAAAACGTTTTGTAAAGCACCATCTTTGATATTTTGTCCTGCTTCTAGTTTTCTTACTTCAGTTTATTACATTTGAGTGACATTTTATATTTTATACATGTATGTATGCATGTATGTTGGTGTGTGAGAATGTATAACGTCTAGGTTACGAACGTAACCCATGTTCCCTGTTTGGAGACAGCAATTAACCAATCAGGAGCTTGCTCTAGTAGTGACGTGATTACTAGCAAACGGAGGCAGAATTCCGAAACTATAGAAGACAAAATCATTATCTCTGATACATCTTCGTACTTTCATAAAAACATGAATAAAAAGGAAATACATAATAGATTTATTAAACCAGAGTTTGCCAATGAGATATACCCTAAACAAATTTTACCTCCTGTTTAACCACTACAGAGACATCAGGAGGCAGCGGCAAGAGTCAGAATTACTAGCCGTGGTGAGGCTGCCCTCGGCGGATACATGAGTACTGAACACCCAGTGTTCACGAGGAGCTCACGGCTCCAAAATAAGCGAAGCAAACTTAAAAAATAGGTGTTCTCTTTTTAAATAAACCGCAGATTTGTGTTTTAAACAACTACATTCTCGCCTGAATTACTCTTAGAGTGGCATTTCATGGAACAATATAAAAAAAAAAGGAAAGGAAAGGACGTGACTAGTGGCCAGGTATGGTTTCCCATACTAGGAATTTGTGCTCTGCATTTAACCCA
>JAUCNO010000152.1:17387660-17431308 GCA_032353835.1 Enteromius viviparus
GGTTCTACATAGAACCATTTTTTTGGTAAAAGGTTCTATTGGCCAAGTACTGAACCCCAGGGTTCTATATAGAACCTCAAGGAACCCTTTTTTTTAAGAGTTTAGGCGATCTTGAGCTCTGTTGAGGAAACTTCAGCATAGCTTAAACAAGATACTTGGAGAGGCAGTGAAATAACATGAAGGTGAAGGATCTCACAATGAACGAGGCATGAAGGTGAGTAAAGGTATGTTACCTTGATCACCGCCGTAGACACACTGGAGAGTGGAGCTTAAATATAAGCTCACCTAATGAGCTCCAGGTGGCGGCGATTAACTCGTTAGGCCCGTAAGTGTGACTGAGGTTGACTGCACTGATCCCAGTGCAGTCCAATGGTGTGACACTATCCTAGCCAAAATATTTGTGTGCGCCAAAACCTCCTCACAACTCTACTAGAAATAAAGATTTCAGCAATCTAAAATGAATCAAGAAATAATGTTTATTTTGCCAGACATAGTAAAATACCAATTAAAATCATTCAATCAACATATCAACTCAAAAGGATCGTTACACAATTTAGCAGCGTAAAACACAAAATTTAAATAATAAAATGTTTCAGAGAGTCATCATACCTGGCAAAATACCTGGAGAGACACACGGTGATCATGTGGGAAGATCTGATTACAGAAGACTTCCTTTTATGTTTCGCCAGTTCTCTTTAAGTACTCATATCCTAACAAAACAGTCATAAATTTAGTAACCAAAGGGCTCCCCAAGCCTTTTGCTGGGACGTCAAGGAGCCACCTGTCCCTGTGGGAAGAGAATTAACATCTGACAGAGACCTTATTGGGGGCAGACTCTGATCAGTGGAACAGAATTTTCCTCAGATTTGAAATCTTTATTAGTTGAGTGGCTGGTCCAAGACTTCATAATTTCTTCTTTACCAGACACGATGTTGTAAGAGTGAGACCACAGATTTTTCCCACAGATTGGAGAGGTAAATTGTTTTATTGCCCTGGTCTATACCTTGAGGAGTTCTCTGAGTTTTGTTTTGCAGGGAGATCAAAGCATTCTTACACATCTCCTGTGTGACACGTACACAGTATGACATGAAGTGAAATGTATTGCATGACTGCCCCAACAAATTGACACATATACCCCCAGTTTCACAGACAAGGCTTAAGCTAGTCCCAGACTAAATTGCATGTTTGAGCTGTCTCAGCTGAAAATATCTTACTCTGACATATCTAAAAGTCAGTGTCATTGTTCTGTGTTAAGATGCACACCTGTAATATTTTCTTATAAGGCATTTTTGTAAAAGTTACTTAAATATCTTAATTTAACTAATGCCTATTCCTGGCTTAAGCTAAGCCCTGTTTGTGAAACCGGGCCTAAAACACATTTATTAATCAAATCAGGTTAAAGGATTGCTAGGCTGCATTAATTAGATTAGCCGGAACCAGGAACACTCCCCTTAACACACAATGTACTCATTACATCATAAAAAGAATAGTCTGTCTCTCTCTTATTCTTTTTCTCAGTCCGTATCCAGATCAGATGGTGGATCAGCACAAAGAGATGATCTTTATTGGAGACAAGAACACCTAGATGAGCTCTATGGACTGATCACCGGAACCAGATACACACAAATACACACACACTATAAGTCATTTACACAATCTGACATGTGCTTAAAATTGAACTGGAAATTATGTGCTGGGCTTCCGGCCAGAGGAGAACTGGACACAACTAAGCCTGGTTCTCCCATGGTTTTTTTCCCCATTCTCTCATGGATGGGGTTTTGATTTCTTGGCCCTGTCAGCTCTGGCTTGCTTAGTTGGGGACACCTGATTTCTAATGATTATCATCATCTTGACTACGGAGACCGTCTCTGCATTTGATAAATAAATGGCTTAATCTCGTCATAATACATTACCATCTCTCTGTTCTCCTATTTGATAATACTCAGTGCTTTCTTCTCTAAATCACTAAGGTTTTGAGGCTGTCTCTGTGCAACTTTGAGCTTCAGCTCCCTCCATAGGTTTTCTATTGGATTACGGTCCGGAGACTGACTAGGCCACTCCATGACCCTAATGTGCTGCTTCTTGATCCTATCCTTTGTTGCCTTTGCTGTATGTTTTGGGTCATTTTCGTGCTGGAACACCCATCTACGACCCATTTTCAGTTTCCTGGCAGAGGGAAGGAGATTGTCGCTTAGGATTGTCGCTACGTCCATTTTCCTGTTGACACTGTGAAGTTGTCCTGTGCCCTTCGCAGAAGAACACCCCTAAAGCAAAATGTTTCCACCTCCATGCTTAATGGTGGGGACATTGTTTTGGGGGTTATAGGCAGCATTTTTCTTCCTCCAAACACCGCGAGTTGAGTTAATGCCAAAGAACTCAATTTTGGTCTCATCCGACCACAGCACCTTCTCCCAGTCACTCTTTGAATTGTTCAGGTGCAAACTTTAGTTGGGCCCTGCACATGTGCCTTCTTGAGCAGGGGAACATTGCAGGCACTGCAAGATTTTAATCCATTGTGGCCTAATGTGTTTCCAATAGTTTTCTTGGTGACTGTGATTTGTGGTCATTAGCTACTTTGTGGTCATTAACTAACTCCTCCCGTGTAGTTCTAGAATGATTTCTCACCTTTCTAAGAATCATTGACACCCCACGAGGTGAGATCTTGCGTGGAGCCCCAGGCGGAGGTCTATTGATGGTCATTTTGTGCTCCTTCCATTTGCAAACAATCGCACCAACAGTTGTCACCTTCTATCCCAGCTTCTTGCTAATGGTTTTGTAGCCCATTCCAGCCTTGTGCGGGTCTACAATTTTGTCTCTGACATCCTTGGACAGCTCTTTGGTCTTTACCATGTTGGACAGTTTGGAATCTGCTTGATTGATTGATTCTGTGGACAGGTGTCTTTTATACAGGTGACTAGTTCAGGCAGGTGTCTTTAATGAGGGTGACTAATTGGCTAAAATAGACTAAATTATAAAATATACAAAGCAGTTCATTGGTTCACCTAAGCTGCTTTTTCAGTTTTACGTTACTTTATTGGAATGATCAGTGTTTTCACATTTGTATTGCCACAGATCCAACTAAATTAAATACTCCTTTTGTAGCCTTTACTAGAATTTTATTGGCCTGTGCTATATTTTGTAAAAGCAAGAAAAGCTACTGAGGTCACAATGACAGCACAAATTAAATGAAAAGCAAACCTCAGCCGCAACACAAGGCGGCTGCAAAATCAGAACCACTTCACCAGATGGTCGCCCTGCCACAGTCTAAGCCCAAGATGGCACCCATTTCAGAGCCCCAACACAGGCCGGCTGCCACCCCTGAACCGCTGCTCAAAAGGGTTGCCACCCTAGAACTGATTGTGACCGTTTCTAAATGGCCGTGGCGAGAGCCAAGGTCCCTGTAGTGGTTCTGTCGGTGGCTGCATTGAACCCAGAGGTGTCGGTTAATGTTGCAGGTTCCACCAGTGGATCCATGACATCCAGTGATGTCGGTTACAAGCGTAGATTCACCAGAGGTTCTGGTGGTGGCTTCACAACCTCCCGGACTATCAGAAGTGAACTGTTTATCTGTTTACCGTGTAATTGCCGCCTGCCCTGATTCTCTGACTGTGGACCTTAACCTTTTTTTGGATTTTGTCTCCATTGCTTTGTTTGCCCCTGCCTGCTGACTATGAATAAAAACTGCATATGGATTTGCACGCCTTTGACTCACTTGTTACATGTTATCTGCAAAATTAATTTCAGGCTTGGTCAGATATTTTTCCAGGAGTAAATTAATTCATTTGCAATTTAGGACCACCACCTTCCACTGTAGCACATTTGAATAGGTCATTATTTTTCCAGACAGAGTTCAGTTTATTGTCTGTAAACTGCAGGACTGCCTAGCAACACATTAGAAGATGCAGAAATTAAATCTGAGCTAAAGTTGAGAGTGCATTCTGTCTTCTGTTAATATTGCTGCTTTTTATGTGTTCTGAATGTAAATGTGTTAAAATTTATTTTTTTATTTTCTGTCTGTCTTTCAGGCGTATGATGGCATATGATCGACGTTTAGAGCCACGCGTGGGTGAACGTGTACCATATGTTATAGTGTATGGGATTCCAGGAGTGCCGCTCATACAGCTGGTTAGACGTCCTGTGGAAGTACTGCAGGACCCCAGTCTGCGCCTTAATGCAACCTACTACATCACCAAGCAGATCTTACCCCCACTTGCACGAATTTTCAATCTGATTGGAGTAGATGTGTTCAGCTGGTACCACGAGTTGCCAAGGGTTAGTTATTTAACATTTTTTCCTTTATGCAAAATGGAAATCTACAACTAGTCCTTGTTCCTTTGATTTGTAAGCATATCTATTAAAAAGGAGATTTAAAGACTCAGTTATCTTCCTAACAGACTGTACACTTATTTTTTTCTATGAAATTGCAGAGGTTTGTTTTTCGTTTATCAAGTGTAAAGCCATGGCCAAAAGTCAAAAAGACCCAAAATTTCAACGTTTTGGTCCTCAAGCAACTTAGTTATCACTTTTGCCTTAAAGCATGAAACACCCTTCAACAGCAACAATCCAACAACAGTTTGGTAAAGAACAATGCATTTTCCAGCACTATGGAGCACCGTGCCATAAGGCAAAAGTGATAACTAAGTTGCTTGAGAGCATGCCCAGTCGAATTGCAGAGGTCCTGAAAAAGAAGGACCAACACTTCAAATACTGACTCTGCATAAATGTCATGTAATTGTCGATAAAAGCCTTTGAAACGTATGAAGTGCTTGTAATTATATTTCAGTACATCACAGAAACAACTGAAACAAAGATCTAAAAGCAGTTTAGCAGCAAACTTTGTAAAAACTAATATTTGTGTCATTCTCAAAACCTTTGGCGACTGTACGACTGTAGTATTAATGTGTGTGATTTTTTTTTTTACGCTGGTGACAAATATTACGTAATTGTGATGTAAAGTTAGCGTGAAGTAGAATTACTCATATTGTGATTTTGATCATATTTCCCACCCCAAACCCCTCCACCTCCCCCAGCTCCACCCATATAAATCTGCTACCAATAATGTCATGTATGCCATATGTTCACACCAGCTTGTTTTTGAATATAAACCTGCAAGCCTCTGTACTTGATTTGCAGCAATGTTCCAGATCTATTCAGCCAAAACCAAATACAGCACTGTCTATTTAAATGCAAAACTATTCAGAGTGTTATCAATACCAATTGTTTTATTGCACTCTTTAAAAATGTCCTTTGGTGTTTTATTGAAATTACCCTCAGGCCTTTCTGACGGTGTTTATGTTCATTTTAGCTGGCTCTACGGGCTGCTCCGTCTTATAAGGGCTTCATGGCTGCTCTGGTTTCTCACGAAGGCGATGAGCTAAAGGAAGGCTTCACGACCGGCATGCATCGAGACCTAGACGTCTACCTGCCAGCCATGGAGAAGCAGCTGTCCATCCTGGATGCTCTCTATGAGGAGTACGGCTTGGAATCAGATGAGATCGTGTGACTTACACAAATACACCCGCACAGCGAACAGAGCTTGCTTCTGACGGAGCTTGGCGGTTTTGGTGGTAAAGCTGTAGCTTTCACCCGCAGTGTTAACCAAGCCCGAAGTTAGCTGAAGGCAGGGGGGCTTCTGTGAGGGCAGGGCTTGCAAAGCCTGACCAGTAAGAGGGTGTTGGATAATATGGCATATGCAGACTCCAGTAACAGTCATCCCTGCGAAATTTAAACGGCCGCGTCAAAATAATGCTAGCTGAGGGGGGCAGGGTGTGATTCCAAGTGTTTTCAGGGAACAGGTGTATTTTTAGAAACCTTCAGTGGCGTGATCAAGTGTTTTGTTGACATTGGTTGTATGTTTTTCATACACTTTAAGGCATGAGAGTAATCGGCGGATAAGCAGAAGATATTGTTTACCCAGCAGTGAAGGTGTTAGTCGCAGTATCCTTATTTACAGTAAATCTGCACATGTGCTTTTCTCCTCACTTGAAACATTACATTGCGTTTTTGTTTAGACATTTGCATCTCATTAGTTTTAGACTAGCACAAAACTAAGTTATTCAGAGACTTTTTGGTATTCCAATAAACATGCAGTGTGTTCATAAAACCAAGTAACGTAAGACTCACGTTAAGTATACATATACCGTGGTAGGCTAGTTTTTGCGGTGACATAATCTTAGTTTAACAAATTCACAGTGACTCAATTCAGGACTTGTAGAATCAACTTGGTGAAAGGGACCAAAGCAGAGTTTCTTCTTCATGATTTTGTGGAAAGATTTCCTACTATTGAAAATATGTAGCTGTGGCTCTACAAAAGGAAAGATGTCATGATATTTCCTTAGTGACTTAATTTATTGACTTATTTATATGAATTTCAATTCAAACTGTCGATTTTATTGTAGGAGTCACACGATGCTTAATCTCAAATCATATGAATGATAGACATTTGTACATGTTGCTTTGCATGTATTATGTTTTTATATTTTGACAAGAATCTAGATTTAGATTACTAAATGATTTGCACATAATTACTGTTTTCTTAGGTTTACATTTTATTATAATTGAATTCCATGAAGTTTTAAACTAAAAACTAAAGACAAACATATTTCCTAGCATTGTCAATGTCAGAATTGTATGACTACAACTTACTTTACTTTTTCTTTTTCTTTATTTGGAAGTATTTTGGTAAACAAAAAGAATATAAAAGCATGAGACTTTTATAAAAAAAATCTTCTGTGTTACATATAAGATATTAAAGGTTACTCTGCCCCAAAATGAAAATGTTGTCATTTATCATTCACCCCCATGTCATTTGAATCTCGTAAAAGCTTTGTTCAGAACACAATTTTAAGATATTTTGGATGAAAACCGGGAGCCTTGTTATTGTGCCATTGACTACAAAATAAATAACATTCTCAAGGTCCAGAAACGTATAAAAAAAAAAAAAAACATAAGCAAAAAATAGTCAATGGTTCAATCTGAATTTTATGAAGCGATACGCTTTATAACGTTATGATTGACACTGATGGCAGTTGGACTATTTTGACAATGGTCTTTCATCAATTTTCGCGTTCATTACTTGGCAGTCAATGGTGCAGTCACAAACCTCCTGGTTTTCATCCAAAATATCTTAAAGCTTCATCTTTAACAGGTTTGAAGTGAAATGGGGCTAAGTGATTAATAACACAATTTTCATTTTTTTTGGGGGGGGGGTAACCCTTGAAGTTTTTTTTTTTAACCGTATGATGTCAGCTATCCTCTAGGAGTATATTTCTTTTGTTGAACACAGAAGATATTTTGAATAATTTGGTAACAAACCAGTTGATGGTAGACATCGACTTTCATAGTATAGGAAATACAACAATGTTGTTAAAGTATCCTTTTAAATTCAGTTGGTTTTGACATCCTAAGAATAGCACACAGAATCCATGTTGTCATTCACTAGTATTAAAATATGTTGTATGCCTTTTTATATGTATTTGCTAATTGTAATTTTTAAATTGTATGTCATTTATACCTTATTGCCTGCAGTGGTTTTCTTTTTTTCTAAATTTCTCATAACAGAGAGGAATTGTGTATTTTCAAATTCATGAGGTGACCAATAACATAACAAGCATTATTCTTTCAAGTGACCTTTTTAGACCGAAGTAATGTCTCATTGTCATTATGACACTTAGTCCTTCAATATCAGGATGTGGTTGCCGGGATACCCTCGCCACAACAAGGATGATCTCTAGACTCAATAATAAGGGCCGAGAATAGAAAGATTGTCTTTATGTGCACTTGTGCATGTGTTAGAGGGAGAATGGTTTCTAATGTTTTTGTTTGTCAAAACCCATAGAAAATATCCAGAGGCAGTGGTTCACTTTGGGTGTATTGTACATGTCTGTAGAGACTAAATATACTACAGCTGAATACAGTATTTATTAAAAGGCCGTAATGACAGTTCTGTCATATTGCGTTCCATACTCAATGGAAACACTTTATCTATGCAGCATTGCTCCATCCATTTCTAAGGGATGATGGGAAAACATTTGGGAGAATTTTCTTGGGCAAGCGGCACGATGGAATTGGCAACCGGATGCCAAATTAACCTCTTGCAACACCCCCAGCACTCAATCAAAAACTTCTTGGCCCATGAACAAAGTTTTCCAGTGACCTGAATGCAAGCTTCATGGAAGAAGAGGTCTAATATGTTTATTGGATTTCAGCCAGCCAATCAGAATGTAAATTATTTTTGATCAAGCAGCATCACAAGCTTGTGTACAACATTTAATTGAACTTCAAAATTTGTTGAATGAATTGAGGTAATGGTTCAAAGCCTTATACGTACTGGATTACGCAATCAATTTTGCAGCAAAATATAAATGCATACATCCGGCTACACTGCAGAGTTGATATTTGTGTTTATATGTATTTAGACAAGGGGTCAGTCTGTGATACTTCTTTGTCATCACATGACTTATGGCATCTGTTCTCTTGCTGCCCATTCACAACTCTTCTCACATGTTCATCGAACATTGTGTATATCAAGACTATACCAATCACATTAGCTGCAAACACCTGCTGTATGATATATATTAGACTGCTGCAGAGATTATGTATTTGTAGGCCAAAACCAGGTAACGAGTAGCCTGGGCCCGCCCATACTTCCTTTGAGCTACATTCTTTTCGTTAGTTTGGCCAAGCTGCCGTTTTGAGATTGAGGTCTCTGCAGAGCAAATGTGGGTGTTTCTCAATTTCTGGGCATTTTCCAACCGTGTTTCTCAAACATGCAATCAAAATGATCCCCCTGACCTAACCCTACCCCTAAACCTACCCTCACTATGACGTCGGCCAATCAGTAACATGAAGTAAAAACGCCCCGATGTGGTAACTCCCATTACAGTTGCTGCAGAGACCTATACTTGTGCCAAGGACGTATCCTTGACATTGAGAAACACCCCTGGTGTCTTACCTCAGACCCTCCTGAGTGAGCCTTCATCAGACCGAGACGCAAAGACAAGCAAGACTCCCACGAGATTGAGGTGTTTTGTTGTGGAATGTATTAATGAACATAGCAGTAGTCATTTACTCCCGACATCTGAGTAAATCCCCCTTGATCAACCGGAATGCGTTTATGTTTGTGAGAATCATTCATGATCCAGCCTCACCTACAGAAGCAGTGAGTATAATGTCTTTTAATGAATCTTTGAAAATCGCCTTTCCTAATAATGTGCTAATTAGCAAGTTTCACTATGAATACGGCTAAAAAAAAATCCTCCGAGAGCACCTCGGAAAAGAGGGGCGGGGTCAGCGGAGCTCGTGAAAATTTAAAACGGAAGTACACAAGACAAAGTGATTTCTAAAGAGCTGTTTTTGACTGGGTAAAATTAGCATTTTTTACACTATATTTGAGAAATTTTAAAATAAACTATATTACAAACTTATCATTAATACCCTTAAGAGTCATATATGCTAGTGGAAAATTGCCTTTGTATGACTCCTTCTTACAGGTTCTTTCAAAAGTTCACGCTTCCTCATAGGGCTGGGCGATATATATCGAACAATATATTATGCGCATCAAAGCCGGTTCTTTGAATACCGGTAAATCTCCATCAGCAGTTTTCAAATAGAGCAAATGTAGATCACTGACAAGCTATACATTCATTTTCACGGGTGATTTTTTGGCGTAGCTTGTCAGTGATCTACGGCTCTGTTCTTTAATTTATTGTCCAGCTTGAACCTGTGTAAACCCTAGGTACTTTACAGTAGAAAATGTTTCTTCATATTATTAGAATGTTCTTCACACTAAGAAAAAAAAGGTTTCACTGTTCATGCAAAACAAACAAACAAAAAACTGATGGAACCTTTAAGCACTTATACTTATATACTGTAGTTTGCAACTGAAAGTTTGGTTAAATGTAAAGCCATTTTTAACAGTCAAGTGCAATATCATGTGCATGTTCCGTTTCAATCCAAAATTTGCTGAGTGTGCTTGTATGTAAACCCAGTTTTTGTATCTCGCTTTCTCTAACATCCTACCAGCAGTAAAGGCAGGCCACAAGCACGCTCTAGTCAAAGCAATACTGGAAAAACATAGGAACGTGAGGCAGTTTTGGAGCCTCAGGCTTAGGTGTGTGGCTGTGAGAACACTCTGAGAAATCATTGAGTTCCACTTGAATGAAATTAGACAACATCAGCGCATACAGAGGCAGGCTGAAACAGTACAACATGCCTCTCACTTTCCTTTTCACTTCCTTAAAACATTCACACAAACAGACCCATTATTGCTTTTTCTCTCTCATCTACCTCTCATCTCATCTAACTTCGACTCAACATGCTCTCTTGGCAGGGTTTAATACTTTGGCCAAGGCTGAAGTGGACTTAAATGTGCAATATTGCTGTGTTTGCTTTAAACGTAAAGTCTGAGAAACCCACTTAGGTGTAAAGAATAGGAAAATGGCCTGTCTCCATTGATTAGACCTTCTAGAGGAAATGAGTGCTCCCATTCACAACACAAATCAAACATTCCAGGTCTGGCTGATATAATTAGCCTCTGCAACTGCAGATATTTATTTGTTTTGCATCTAAGTAAACAGTTAATGAAACATTTATTTTTGTAAAGGAATCTTAGTTTTATAATGAAATAACCAATGAGAAACAGAAAAATCTCCAGCAGACGTTAGATAACAAATTAGCAGCACAGTGAGGTGCATTACTTTAATTTAACAGGCACAGGGAGTGAATCAGTGGTCAATAAATACAACGCTGTCCTTCCTTCAGAGTTATTGACTGACCCGTCCAAGTTCCAAATTGATATTTCACGCCCACAATCCCATCAATGCTGTTGTCTATCGTTTTCTGATTGAATTATCTGATTTGCTCTTTATTACTTCGATACATAGATTCTTATGCTAGTGTTTAAGAGATCTGTCAATAAACCTTAATCAGAGGACATGCTATATTTCATTTGACAAACACAAAGAATAAGTATTTGAAGGTATTAAATGTCATCTAATTTTCAGAACCCAAATGTTTTTGTGAACTAGAACGATTTAGAAATACATATTTTCTAAGGTGAAAGATAAATAACAAACACTACAACCACATCCTCATGGCCTAGTTTTTATTCAACCCAATCTCATTCAGTGCATATAAATTTAACACCAAAAACAGAAAAAAATAGTGGTATTGATACAAATTTACTTGTATATGCTATGCAATGGGTAATTGTAGGGTGGGGGGATGATGCGTATTATATGTATCCGAAAACGGCAACAAAATTCGTATTTGCATACAAGTGCGTATCATATGGACACCAACGTAAATTTTTGCGTATCAACACCACAAGTTTTTGTTTTTATTTGGTGCACTATTTATACGCATTTTTACAAGACCAGGCTCATTTTGGTTTATATCAAATGGACCATTTTCCCATTTCTAGGTTTCTCAGAAACAGAAGTAAAAAAAAACCTGCAGTGTTTTTATGATGTTCCATAATGGTCAAAAGAGTAAAAGACTCAAATTTGCCATCACTTCCTCATCTTTTGTATTAGAAAGCTTGCACGGCTGCATTAACTCATTTTATGATGTGATTTCATGAATATAACTAAGGTGCATTCTAAACTCAAAGTCAATTATATATGTGTGTGATTTGTATAAATTCAAGGAATTTTCCCTTCAAAGTTTTCACCAGAAAAGCTTTGTTGCTCTGTGAGCAAAATGCCTCGTGAAGTGGATATTCAGTGCGAGAACAAAACTGTCATTGTACTCCTGCACAGTGTGTCTTGTTGCATTGCGCTTGGTGTGTGTCTATGTGTGTTATTGTTCATCCTCTTGCGCTGTGACTCTCCTCTCTGCTGCCAGGCCAAAGCAGAAGTTCTCACATGGCCAAAGCCCTTAGTCACATGGCCTGGGCATGTGCCACACAGCGCTAGCAGTCAAAGCGCAGCATCACTAAAGCTTCTCCCCTTTAACATAGATAAAGGACAGTTTAAAAAAGAACAGGAGAGAGACAGAGTCCTGAGGCCAGAAGCTTGAAGATTTTAATTGAAACCGAGAACCTGAAAAAGGACTGCAGGGGAATCGATGTGAGAAACTGAGGAAGGTCAAAGGAGGAGACAGAGGGAGAGAGAGAGAGAGAGATGCTGAATTGCATGGTCATCTTCCCAGCTGTCCCTGAACATACACTGACATCGGCTTAGCTGTGAGCCACACATCAGGAAAGTCAAAAAGGGAGGGAGAGGGAATGCTGTTTGTGTATACGTGTGTGTTTTGTTAGTGTAACAGTGCAGGAACAAGAGGGAGGGGTCCTTTCCCAGCTGTTGCAGTGTTTGCACATGGTTTATGACACTGCAGTAAGCGTAGCTCAATCCCTCTCCTAACACCGCTCACTGTTCACCCGTCATGTGCCTAAAACGTAGCAATGATCTGCTGGGGTTAAACGGGAACTTTAGAAACTGGGTTGAAGAGATTCTGAATGCTGTCAGACTTCTGATGATTTACTATGAAGTCTTACTTTCTTCTGCATTGCACATCTCTTTTCTGCTGTTCAATGCGAGCATTTTAAGCAGTTTAGTAAACATTCTTGATTGGTGAAATCACATCTTTCACCTTGAGGGCTACTGCATAATAATTCTCTGCAGCCTATATTTCAAACAGCAGCATCAGTCCTACTGTTGCCATGGAGAGATATTAATGGCTTTATTTCAAAAACATTCATGCCTGCAGGCACAGAGATACGCACCACTACAGTAGCAGGACGTGTAAATTAGTCATTTTTGTGGCACCTTAACCTCGCAATTTTTATTCATCGGATATTAAGGTCGCGTTTTCATCCAGCATGTGTAATAAGGAAAAACTGATCGCATCACCTGTGGCGATGTCTAGCATGCAACTACAGTGCAGATGTGTTTGACAGAACAACATTGTGAGCTACAAGTGAAGATAACTGTCTTTTTAATCCTGTGAGCAGCACTTGTCCTTCTGCAATATGACCTTGTGCGCGGTATCTTGTGACCGACCCACAGACAGACTGATGAAAGGAAAGACCACAAATGGTTATTCAGGTCCCTGCTCTGCCTGGTTTCTGGGAAACAGAAAGAGAGTGATGTCAATGATGGATGCATTTTAAACACAGCTGATTCATTTGTGGCTGTTTATGGCTGCTTTGATTTGCATCTTTAAATACGTGGCATGAAAGCCTTGCATGCATTTATTATATTTTCACATTAACTGCAATGTTATTGCTTAATTTGTGGGGAATTTAAATGTTTTGTACAGTATATTAGCATATGACATGCAGGTGGTTAAATTTAGATAAAGCATGAAAGGTTGATTCCCATTTCAGAAGGCAGACCTAATATGTTAGTTCTCCTTCAGATGAATCATTAGTCTGCGTGCAACAAACATTAGACGTGACATATACACAAAATGAATTGCTTAAAACAGATTCATCCCGTTGATGTTTTTAATCCAAAGCTGCAGAGAAATGGATTGATTTTGATCTGGTCCAGGCATGAATAGTCAAGCGCTAAAACTCGATTACAGGCTGAAAATAGTAGCAGCTTACTTTAATGGGATTGCAGGCTGCAGTGAGCAGTAGAACTGGCCTACTGAAGGCATCCCTGACACACCAAACCCATCATTAAAAAGATATAGACGGTGTCTTTCCATATGTAAAAGCAGTGTGAAGGAAAACCAGGAAGGAGTCTGTAAACAATCATCAGATATTTCTTTAAAACATAATAGAATTAGCCTACTCTCATTTTATTATATGTGAAGCCTTTTTCTAGACTAAGGCTAATGTTCATATAAACATGTCATTGTTATTAAATCTCTTGTTTAATACACATTTAATAATTTTAAAGAAGCTGCCTCTTCCATTTTAGAATACACCTGTAGGTTCATTACTCTCATTCTCAATATTATTATTATATATCTTTTTATTCTTTAGATGAACATCCAGTGTAGACAGCAAATATTTAAACATTTCAAAACCGGTCGTATAAGGTATTTACATTCTGGGCAGGTACAGTCACCCTTCTCTGTGTGACAGAAAGTAACTGGTTGAGAAAGAGGTGTGGTTGCGATGCTCTTGTCCAATCAGACGCCGCGCAGACGCAAACCTGGGCGGAGATTCTACTATACAAGGGCGGGGTTAAAGACGGAAGTTCAACCGGATTGGTCGGTCGATTGCAACACTCACAAACCATGGTCATCTGCAGCCTGTCCTTGCAACTTGGAAACGTAAGAAAACCTGTCTCATTCTCAGTGTTTATTCTGAAAATCTTTAGCAAAAACATCCAAAACGCGTCGCGCGTAAACTGTTGTTCGATGATGACGCGTGATCGTTTTCAGTCGCTGTCTTTATTATTACGCCGACTGCGATGCACGGTGTCATTAAGCAACCAGAACACGAACGCTGTCGTTTGCAGCGTGAGATCTAAAATAATCTAGCTTTGCATATGCAGCAAATGTATCAGAAATCCACCGACTAGCGCTCGGCATCACGAGCGTAGGATTTAATCGACGCGTCAATCTAAATTTGAGGATTTTTATGCAAAAAATCGTACCGAAGGGGACACTACCCCTATCGCACATAGACTGAAACGTCATCAACATTTTCCTGTATTTAAATGGTTGAGAGAGAGGAGGTCATTGCTGAAATAAGGAAGAACGCCGGTAGGTCAGTTGCATTTTCTTGAAACATTTGCGATGACAATGCTTTGGAAATGCGTGCTTGAAAATCCTCCATCATCGGCCGTGTTGAATTAGATAAGGTGGCCTGTGTCATGATGACTAGTCGTGATATGTTAAAAGACGACCCCGTTTAGCTTAAGGAGAACATTGGCGATGAAATCAACGGTGCACTGCCTACGGCGTTTCTCATTGCACCATATTTTTCTTTTGATTTCACTGAGATTGAAAGCAAAGTGCATAAATCCATGATAGAAGCGTATTACGTATGTTACTGTGCATGATGGGTGCAAGTGTAAAAATGAATAGAGAATGCCTAGGAGAATGTATAATGGTTAGATGATTTGATTCAGTGGCTGTTTAGTATTCTGAATATTTTCCATCTCTCTCTCTCTCTCTCTTTGTCTCTCCCTAACACACAAGGGTATTAAAAGAAACTGAGGGAATTACACACAAGTGAAGATTTACTCGATTAGGCTACATAAATGGGGGATTACGGCTTTCTGGTTAAAAACAACGCTGCCAACAAATCAGTTTTTCCTGTAAGAATTCATCCACACCTGCAGCATCCGGTCCACCACCAGACAGCACCTCCAAGCCCCCCGGCTTTCATTAGCAACAACAACACTACCAATGGTGGAAGTGTTGGGTCTGCTTGGCTTTTCCCGGCTGTGACGACCCACTCTAACATGCAAGATGATATTTTGGAGTCTGAGACGTCCAAGGCTCCGCAACCGCAACAAGAGAGTAAAGAAGGACCAGACAAGCAAGTGCTTTCTCCACCGGGTCACCAAGAAGCACCAGGAATCATATCAGAGTTGGACAACACCATGCCGGAGGAGAACCAGCTGGAAAAAGGGACCATGGAGAACGGCAACGGAAAAGAGGCGCTGCGTCTCGAATCTCCAGTGTTATCAGGGTTTGACTATCAGGAGACGTCTGGTATTGGTACTTTAGCACAGTCTAGTAGCTCCTCTTCGTCGTCCCTCACTGGCTTTAGCAGCTGGTCCACTGCTATACCCCCCAACCCTTCCACCTTGATAGAAGAGGTTGGCTTTTTCAATCAGGCTGCTACTACTAACAGTGCTCCACCTCCGCTGCTATTTCAGAGTTTCTCTCATCACACCAGTACAGGATTCGGGGGGAACTTCTCCCACCAGATAGGGCCTCTATCTCAGCACCATCCGTCCCCTCATCCTCACTTCCAGCACCCTCATAATCAGCACCGCAGGTCCTCGGCCAGCCCCCATCCTCCTCCCTTCTCCCACCGCAGTGCTGCTTTCAACCAGTTGCCCCACTTGGGGAACAACAAGCCTCCTTCCCCCTGGGGGAGCTATCAGAGCCCCTCGTCCACCCCATCTTCTACTTCATGGAGCCCAGGTGGAGGGTATGGAGGCTGGGGAAGCTCTCAGGGACGGGAGTATCGCCGAGGGCTGAACGGAGGGGTCAATCCCCTCAACTCGATCTCTCCTTTAAAGAAGTCTTTCCCAAATAACCAAACCCCGACGCAGAAGTATCCCCGCAACAACTCTGGCTTCAACACTAAACCCTGGATGGAGGATACCATAAACCGCAATGACAGCATCTTTCCCTTTCAGGTAACTAAAACTCCAAAGTATTAGCAATTGATGGTTTCTAGAGGTTGCGAAGATGGTTTTTTTTCTTTCTCTATTTGCTCCCTTTGGCCTAACCTAATCTGATAGTGACAGAGGGCTCATGTGGCATGTTTGTTAGATAAATGTAATGGATCAAAGCTCAGATGAGTAATGTGTTGCTGTCGCTCCACTTCTGCAAGCTGTGAATGTCACAGATATAAAAAGACATGGATGAGTGAGTCAAAATCAGGGGATGGCACAAGCACAGGCAACAGGAGAACTGGAAAGTCTGACACTCTGATGTAACCTCCCATTAGCAGTTATTCCAGATATTAGATATATTCACGGATACTGGGGACTTTTCAAAATTTACTCACAGGCTGCTATTATTTCTTCTGTATCTTAACAGGTTTAAAAACCATGTTAAAAACCAAATAAATTGAAGTTGAGTACTTCGATATTTGTAGTAATGTAATGAATTATTTTGGTTATTGTCTTATTTGTATATTGCCAGGGATTCTGAACTGCATTGTTATGCACTTTGGCACACAGTGAGATTATGTTCTTGTTTGAACCGCAGTGGTAACTCACTGAAAACACTCACTGTTTCACATGCTCTGTGTGTCCTCCCTGTTCGGTTTGTAGCATAATACCAAGAACAAACCTTGTATTGTGTTTGCGAGGCTTTTTCCTCTTGGTAAGCAGAGGCCTGTTGTGCTGGAACACCCAAGGGTAATTGATAAAGGCTACGAAGGCATTCTTAATCAGGTGACTACAGACTCCGTCAATTTTCAGATTGCGAAGGATTGGTCCCTTTGCAAGAAACAGGACAAAGAGAATGACCTCTTTTCTTTAGGCGTGTAGCCTTAGGGAGCCTTGACGTATTAATTTATTTGTGTATGTATCAAGTGCCCAAACGTGTGAGTCTCTGTATGTTAATGTGTGCCCTAGATGCGATTTTGGATGGGTGGGGTGACCGATATCAGCTGCATTTTTACTATTGCTGATATTCAAAGTCAAAACAAAATTATGTGAATGCAAACAGCTTCCAAAACTGTTGATATTACTTAAAGAGAATTTCGTCTGCGTTGCTTGATAAAACACATTTAAGACAGAACGACAGGGTCTAATCACATCTCCCTTGTTGTTTTTGCAGGAGCGCAGTCGGTCCTTTGATGGTTTCAGCATGCACTCTCTAGAGAACTCTCTGATCGACATCATGAGAGCCGAGCAGGATTCCTTGAAAGGTACGTTATTTACTTCCATTATTGCAAATCCTGCTTCACATCAGCATGAAGTGTCTTTTACAGGTAAAAAGCACCATATTTGAATAGTAAGCAACATATAGAATTTGTAGGCAAGGCATTTTCAATTGTTCAGTTTTCTCTAATTTATACTTTAAGTGTATTATTTATTTTTAAAAGAAAATATAACATTTAAATATGTGGCTATGAATTTAAATGCATTTTATTAAGAAATATATGTATAGTGTTTTATTTATTTTTTTAACAAAATAATCCAAAACCACTAAATAATAGAATTGGTTTACTATGCTTTGATGCTTGTGCTTGCTGCACTACGAATAATGCATGCAATGTCTTTGTTGTTTTATGCCCTTTTGATGTTTCGGTTTAAAATCTCTGTGGTTTTGATTATTAAAATCTGGGATCACTGACCAGTATGTTGTAATCTCAACATCATACAGTAGGTTCAGTGTTTGCCTCAATGACTATGTTGCATCAGACCTGCAATATGCAATTTTTGTATTGTTTTTGCTGCATTTTAATGCTTGACCTTGTTGTAAAGAAAAGTCTTCTGTCTTGCTCGGGAGGCATGGATCCTGAAGTCAAAATAAGACTTTACAACTAGAGTTGGCTTTCCATTAAAACGACATTCAAACAGCCTAATAGCAAAAATTATAAAACGCCAAATAAATATACAATACAAATGCAATCTACAATAATTCTTCCATCATGGTCACCTTATTAATTGGTTAACTTGTTCTCTGGAGGTAGCAGACTGCCAACTAGCCTATCAAAACATTTAAATTCAATCCTATTATCAATCCATTATTTTTATTTAAAGAACATAGTGAAGACCATGTGACCTGAAAGAATAAAAGTGTCAGAACAGATGCAAGTTTAGCTTAAGTGATACATGGCACAAGAGGCCGAAAGTCATGGTTTCCTTCTAAAAACTTAAAATTAAAAGTCTAAGAAAACTAAACCAGAATTTTCCCCAAACTTCAAAATATGCTAAAAATATGTAATTGATGTTATTTTCATTCACCATAACGGATGTGACAAATGCATAGTGTGCCCCATACTAATGTTTTCCTGCATTTGAGTAACGCATGTACAAGCATGGTTTCTAAGTTTGGATTTAGAATCTGTTACAGCTTAGTGCTTTATAGATGCCACCGGATGAGTGTTTCTGACAGCACAGCTACGGAATAAGTTAAAAGCATGGAGATGCTCTCCCAATATATCACCTAATCTCCCTTCAGGATTTGAAGGCTAATCTAGGACAAACACTGGAGGGTTGAACATGTAGTTTCTGCACAGACCTGGTTTGGTTATTTTCACATACTATAGTTGAGCAACAAAAAATCCTAACGTTAATAATGCTTAATATAGAATTTAATAAATTATATGATTACAAATGTGGTAAACCAGATGATTTCATGATTTGAAAACTTAACCCAACTCAATCCGAACAGCTGAATCCTTGGCCATCTTCAAGAATCGGCTAAAAAAGCATCTCTTATGTTTTTTTTGACCCTTTACTCTCCATTCAATCTCTATAATTCAAAAAAAAATTATTGCCCCTTACAGACTTGCAAACTGAATTGCTTAACTGCCTGTTTTCTTAAAAAAATATATCTTGCTGTATTCTTTCCTTTTTTTTGTACATAATTTAAAAAAGCCTTGCTATGTCTTCATTAGTCAACATTTGAAGTGGATCAAAACATGTAATCAAAGTTCAGACAAGAAAACATTTTGGTTTTATGACAACTTTGATGATGAGGTTTTAATCCACTTCAAAATCAACTAAAACATCAGTTAGAGTAACATAGCACAGCAGTCAACGTTTGATGTCTTCCATTGTCCTCATTTGCAAGTCTGTTTGAATAAAAGCGTCAGCTAAATTACTTAATATAAAAGTATTGGCTTGCTTGTGTTAGGTGGGTTATGTTATTCTTTCCAATACTTGTTGACTTGATATTTGTATTAAATCCACAATAAAACATATCCATCCATTTTACCACTGGTGTTTTAAACCGTTCAATAGCATCTGATACAATTTTCTATCTCTTTACCTAAGTTTATTCTGTCTTATTTCACATGCAGCGAGGAATTACGGGAGGCGACGAGGTAAAGAACTCAGAAGTGTTCATTGGTTCATGTCATTTCAAGTTACAACATGCCATTGTGTTGGTTGCCAGGCTAGGTTTTTGTACTCTGTTGTGTTTAGAGACTTTGATCTCATTGTATTCAAATGAAGAAGGATGTTAATTGCTACTCTACAAAATCGATAGCTGCTTTTCAGTGCATAGAAATGTGACTTCAGCATCAGTGCCACTAAATGGCCTTTGGGACTATTGTGTGACAGGGCACTCATCGTTGTTTCCCATGGAGGATGAGCGGACTTACGGCGAGGATGAGAGGTCTGATCAGAGTCTGAGCGGACTGGGCTCACCACACAGTTTCCCTCACCAAAATGGTGAACGCATTGAGCGTTATTCTCGTAAGGTGTTTGTTGGTGGGCTACCTCCGGACATAGATGAAGGTACTAAAGCATGAGCGTTTGTTTCCTTTGAGGTTTTTAAAATAATGTGTACATGTTTCATGCGTTTTATATCAAATTTCAGATGAGATCACTGCCAGCTTCCGACGCTTTGGACATTTGTTTGTGGACTGGCCTCACAAAGCAGAAAGCAAATCATATTTCCCACCGAAAGGTGAGTTTGAAAGTCATTTGCACGAATGTTTATCAAGAAACAAGTCATGAGTCTCTCATTTCAGCATATACGCCACGCCCATTGTTTAAAGCCGTGCTCCAGATGAATATCATCAGCGGGGCAAAGGCTGCAGGCCAAGGTTATTGTAAGTCACTGCTGGTTGCTGCTTACATGCATACCTTCAATGCACCCGTTGTCCTGCAGGTTACGCGTTCCTTCTGTTTCAAGACGAGAGCTCGGTCCAGGCACTGATAGACGCTTGTATGGAAGAGGACGGGAAGCTCTATCTCTGTGTCTCGAGCCCTACAATCAAAGACAAGCCAGTAAGATATTAAAAGGCTGCATGCCTTCTGTTTCTGTTACTTTGCATGTTGTGAGAGAGCAGAGGAGCTTTTTAAAGTTAAATATAAACCTGAAAGTTGAAACCTGCTCCAACACCGCTGTTTGCTGTATGGCACATGACAAGCTAGTGATTCTCTTTTAAGTCCAATGTGTGTCTTCAGGTCCAGATAAGACCCTGGAACTTGAATGACAGTGACTTTGTGATGGATGGCTCTCAGCCCCTTGACCCCAGAAAAACGATCTTTGTTGGGGGAGTTCCACGACCTCTACGAGCTGGTTTGTTCGGCTTTCAGATATTACCATGATTAAATTGTACTATTTTTTTTCCCTTCGCATGTTATTTAGGGTGTGTAGTAACAATCATCCAGTACATTTACTCTGAATACATGCTTAATGCAGTATGATTGTTGCATGATGCAATTAACATTGAGTGTTTTTGAAAGCCATTTTGAAGTTGCTGTTGTTATTTCTAATTGATGTGTTACCTCATGACAGTGGAGCTCGCGATGATTATGGACCGACTGTACGGCGGGGTGTGCTATGCTGGCATTGACACTGACCCTGAGCTGAAATATCCTAAAGGGGCTGGACGAGTGGCCTTCTCCAACCAGCAGAGCTACATTGCTGCTATCAGCGCTCGCTTTGTGCAACTGCAACATGGAGAGATCGATAAACGGGTGAGAGTGGGGGTTGATCTTTGAGCTGTGTATTATATGCAAACTGATATTGTCAAGTCTATTTTTTTTCTGTGCTTTGCTGAAGTTCTTTAGCTCTCCATATATGCAATATATTAGCACCATCTACTGCAGGGTAATTTCTGACCGAATCTCTAGATTGTTCTTGTAAACTTGGTATGTGTGACATTTAAAAAAAAAAATCTAATTTTAAGTCTTTTTAATTTTTAAATTTTTTAAAGGCCATACGTTTTTTTTTTTTTTTTTTTTTTTTGGTAAAAGTCTGATTTAAAAAAACAAAAAAAAAAACTGCTGTACACAAAGCAGCACTGCACTAATAGACACAGCTTTATCAAGCAATATATGTAGACAAGATGAAATGAAAATGCCATCCAGTTCCCTTCAGAGATACATTCATATAAACGCCCCAAATTTTGACTTTTAAAATGTGCAGAGCTCCTGTTTAATCAACAAAATGCCAGCCTAAGACTTTATGGCTTTCATAAATGTAAGATTTTAAAAAAGATTTTACGGTCTTGCAGAAACCTGGTTTCATGTTTAATGTGTTCCTTCGAGAGAAACCTGATACTGAATAATTACTAAACAAACAAAAAAAATCCCACATAAAGTTTTCATAAGGATAGTTTTTCATATGGATAAGAAGGTAGAGCTCTGGGCCTGTATTCACAAAATATTTAGTCTTACCACCAAGAGGTCTCCTTAAATAGCAGTAAGAGTTTTTAGCTAAGAGTTTTCTCTAAAAAACATTATATTCACAAAGCTCTTGAGACAAACTTAGAGAGGTTACACACAATAGAGAGAAGGAATAGATGTCTTATAAGCTAAGAGTAAAGGTCAGGTTGACCTTGTTGCTATGAATGATGTCAGCATGCTCACTAATTCTAACAAAAGTGATTTCACTCTTTGTGGAAAGAGCACAAATAAATGTATTATTGACATGCCAACTATTTTTACACCTTTCTCCTAAATCTGCGAGTTGATAGCTGTAAGATGTTTTGTGACTCTTAACCTGATCTACTGTATACTGCAATAATTCTTAATTGTTTGAATGGTTTCTGGCCCTTCTTCTTCGTGTTCTGCCTTAACATGTGCTAAGCTGAAAGTGTTTGCTTTTCCCAGGTGGAAGTGAAGCCATATGTACTGGATGACCAGCTGTGTGATGAGTGTCAGGGCACACGTTGTGGGGGCAAGTTCGCTCCTTTCTTCTGTGCTAATGTCACTTGTCTTCAGTACTACTGTGAATACTGCTGGGCAGCCATTCACTCGCGTGCCGGACGGGAGTTTCACAAGCCTCTAGTGAAGGAGGGAGGAGACCGGCCTCGCCACATCTCCTTCCGCTGGAACTGATCGGGAGGTCAAGGCTGTGCTATTCATATACATGCACTTTTCATTTTGCTAAGTCCTTTTTATTTAGAGTTCTTTTTTAAGTCTGAAATTGTATTTATTCTTAAGTTTTAAATTTTGTTTTTTATTATTTTTTTTTTTGCAGAAGAGAATGCTAAAAGAAAATGGTGTAATCCTGATTTATTTTTTATTTTTTTTGTTGAAAAGCTACATTGGTGCGCATGAAGACTTGAATGCATTAGATTTAAAAAAAAATATAGATGTTTAGCCTGACTTGACTCTGAATTACTGTTCTATCTTTATTCTCTCAGAGCCTCATTTTTTTTTGTTTGTAATGGGTCATATTTTCACTTTAAACTGTTGAAGGCTACACAGACAGAGGCTGGGTTCGAGCCTCGTCCGTATGACTTTAGTCATCGAAAAAGCAAACCTCGACATTAGTCAAAAATGGCTGCATGGCAAATGTGGCCTCACAGTTACTCCTTCAACAAAATTGCAACACGATAACAACTACCAAGAGACCACAAGCTATCTTATGAATGACTTAAAATGGGGTTCATTCAGGAATGGATTAAATGGACTGGTTCTAATGTTTAAGGCAAATCTTAAATGGAAAAAGATTTATAGCATAAAAATCTTTTAGAGGTTCTCATCCTAACAATGCTCAGACACTGTAAGAATACTATTAAACTGCATCCAAGTTACCTATAACTTAATCAAGCTTAGGATCTGAGGCAAGGCTAACGGAAAACAACGAAGAAAAGCAGTGATGCAGGATGTGACTGTTTGTCGTGCTTGATGCACAGTTTTTAGGCCAGGCAAACCAAAGATGAGCCTTAGAGATGTCCTGCTGTCTGTGATACAATGAAGATATATAAATATATATATGATAGAAAGCTTAAATTTAGTTGGTTTGATGGGTTAAACAATAATGAAATCTATTAACTTGAGTATTTATGATTCTTGTAATGGTTATGGCAGTAACTTTGGCTCATTTGTCAGGGATTTTGTGCTAAAAGCTAACTCAATGTTGTAGTATTTGCTAATGAGAAATTACCATGTGTTGCATTGATAGTGTTTTACTGCATGGGTTTTGCCATGGGTTAATTGGTGTTCTAACCGAGCATTGCAGTAGCTGAGCACATTTCAAAGAATTTGAAAAACAAATATTATTTTTTACATGGTCTGCTGATTTTTGTACTGTGTTTTATAGCTAATTATTTTGTCATGGACGTAAAACCATTATGCACTACTTTTCTAAATATTGTTTTTCAAGTCACTTTTTTCCACAAATGGAAAGTCCTTTTGTGATAACTTTTTTCTTTTTTTCACTTGTTGAATATAGATTTTGTACCTTTTGTTACTGAGAGATCTGGTTCTAACGCGAGCATAACTTGAGGAAAAGAAAAAAAAGCTAATATAATTTTGTTTAGGTTTTTATGTATTTATGTGCTGAAATCCCTAGATTGTCACATATATATTTAGGTGACTGTATTGTTGAAACTAATATCTAATATTTGCAAAATGCAAACAAGTGTTCTGTTCTGTCTTAATGGACAAAGTAAATATTGAATCTAGCATGACACAAATTCCTTAAAATGTGTGGTACGTGTAGAAATATATACCTATCCAGTACCTACCCACTATCAGTTATGAGAATGACGATACCTCCCTCATTATTGGCTGTAGAAAATAAAATGATTAGAGTAATGTTAGGATGCACCTTGTATCACAATGATGAATGTTCCATATTGAAATATCAATGTTTACTGTTATGTATAATTCTGAGAGGCAACAAGGTTCATTTATTCATTAGGTACGCATGAGCTAAATGAGTAAGTTAGGGTTTAGTTCTTTTCAATTGCTTTAATAGTCCTTTTAGTTTCAACCCTTTTCCCACACTTTGAGTTCTATGTACCTTGCCCATGCACAAAGTGTGCATACCCCACTGTACCGTGTTTACTAGTTGACAAAAAAAGCATACGAGAGGGCGATTAGTCGCATATTGATTCAGGGTTTACTTCAAATACGCTTTCAAAATATTGACAGTGAGATCTGTGCAATACTTTTTCCCAGAGAACTTTACCGTGTACTTCTAACATAACCGTTACTTTCAACGCGTCTCACCTCACAACCTCTCATTCAGCCATCATAACCTTTAACATCCTCTGATTTATATATTTAAAAACAAAATACCACTGAAATTATAGGTGTTTTCACTTTAATGTATTCACATATTTTCCTACTTGAGTTCATGCTACTGTGATTACAAACTATGTAAATATTAAGTGAATAATGTTTTAACCATTAACTGATATATTTTTAATTGGAATGTAATAATTGTCATTTCCGATTATAGTTTTTGATCCGTACACTTATTAGATTTTCTAGTTTTAATAATCACTATATTGTGCTTCATGTCTACAGAAGGATAAGAAAAAAATATCAGAAAATTCTCTATGTAACTGCTTATTTAAATTGACATAGTTTATAACTATATAACTAATGTGTATGGGAAGGTGTATTTATCAATAGATTTTTATAAGAGGAATAATTTTTTTGCTATGTCATTTCTAAGTTTTAATTTTTATATTTTAAATCCATATGGAGTTATGTAAAGAAAAATATCATTTTATAGTTGGGTTAGTCATACATGTGCTTTAGTAGTTGAGTCTCGATTATTTGCAGTTAAATATTTATAACAGAATGCTTAAAGTATTTGTAATGTGAAATGTTGAATGAATAAACTTGATTGCAGGAAATGCTGTGGGTCTCGTCTTTAACAGTGAATATGAAAAATATTAAAGCTTTGAACCGAACTTTGATCTTCATGTGTTTAATTTCAGTCAACCTGCATTAAATCAAAGCGCAAGGCATCATCTCTTGACAGGGCACAATAGGAAATGCAGTAAGCTTCTGGCAGGCTGTCTGAGAATGGGGTCAAATCTATTTTTAGCTTGTGTGATACACCACATGCTGCCTAAAAGATAGTGTTATGATGACAAGGACGACATCCGGGTGAGACCTTGATTATTCAGGAATTGCCTAGATTAATTAGTGTTGATTGATTGATTGCTGAGAGGGCAGGCCTCAGGATATATTCACAGAAGTGCATCTTAACCTGTAAAATTGCATTACTTGAAGCCCATCATGCTGCAGTGTTTGTTGTCTGTGAATCATCTACATGTGTTGTATCATTTGTTTAGGATTGAGCAGGGTATTAATGCAGGCACGGATTTAGATGCCGCCTACAAGATTACTGCAATAGCACCCTCTGGCGGTAATGATGTATATACAGTACCTTAAAAATATATATATAGTATACAAATGAAACTTAGTATTTCATTAATTCACTTCTCAGAGTAAAATTTGACATTTGACAGGATTTCCAAGTGCAAAGGGGTATGAATATACTTTGTTTGTGTATTTTTGTAAGAATTGCATTAGGCCTACTTTACAGTCTATGTGAAGTAACTTACTGTTCAGTGTAACTGCTGGGACAGTTCATCTGCTGCATGCTGAAGTATCTCAAGGGCACCAACAGTCATAAGTGTAAAGGAACTCTGAAATGAAAAGAGCATTTCCTCATTTATTCATCAGCGTTCATCTTCAAACCTGTGGCATGTATAAAAGCTAGATTTTGAATTAGATTTAATAATTTTCTTTACAAATATTTGGTGCACAGAGCACAACCGAAGCAGAATGACAACTTAAATCAATTCACTTTAATTGAAAAAAAACATACACAAAAATATGTATTGCTTATATATTTTTTTTATTTATCCATTTGTTAACTATTCCTTTAAGAGTTTACCTTTGCTCCTCCTCCATTTTTAACATGACGTAACTGTTGCTGCTGACTGAGCTCATCCTGTTCTAGTGATAGAAAGCTACATTTACAGAGTTTAACTTTAGTTACGTTTCACAATACTAAAACAAAACTTTTTTTAAAGAACCTAAGTAAGCTCTTAAAGTTTGGTCCCGCAGTTAATTATGGCAGCTTTCCGTAAATTACTCTATGCACCGCGCTTCGACACTCAGTCGCCTCAAACTGACAAGGAATCGGCATATAACGGAGAAAACAAGACTCGAGAGGCGACACCCTTACTCTTCCTCGACGTTACAAGTCCCGAAATAACACCATGCTTTTCAAGAAAGGCCAAAACAAACCATCTTTTGAGGTTGTATGCCAATATGAGATCAACGGTTAATCTGAGGCCATCTAAAGGCGGGAAATCACGGCGCGCCAAACGCGTCACTTACGAAGATGTAGGACTACAGCCACACAGTAAGTGTCATTTATAAAAATTGAATGTAATTTATATTTTCCTTTTTTATGTATTTATTTTTGTTATTGTCTTATTATTTTGTATTGTTATTATTTGAATGTTTTCCTTTTCTGCAACAAAAAGCCACATAGTAAGTGATTTAAAATGCTTGTTTTTCTACTCCCCTCCAAAAGTATTTTACAGTGAGGCCAATTTCTCTTTCTTCTTTATTTTTGCTGTAGAGTAAAAACATTTGGGTTTGACATCAAATAATGAATATCAGACGAGATTTACTTTTTAACTTTCAGAAGCTTGGCCCACCCTGGCCCCAGATTATAACAGGCTTCCCTCTAAAGGTGTTCACACCGGACGCGAATCAAGCGTCAAGCGCGAGTGATTTACATGTTAAGTCAATACAAAAACGCGAATAGACATCCTGCGGCGCGGATGACGCGATTCGCGAATTGAGCGAATTAAGCTGCGCGAATGGAGCGATTCGCGCGAATTGCGCGAAACGTTTAAATTGAAAAATCTGAACTTTGGCGAAAATTCGCGCCGCGTTGACCAATCAGAAGCTTGCTCTAGTAGTGAGGTAACGTTAGGTAACTTTTGTTGCCCAGGTGTGTCCTACCACTATGATTATTTAAACAATAATTAGCACTGAATGTCTATGCTCAGTTTCAGATTTGCGTTTATAGTTAAGAGGTAGAACCAGCATGAAAACCAGAAAGCTGTCTATGGTTAAAAAACAAGCAATTGTGAACCTGAGAGAATAAGGAAAATCAATCAGAGCCATTGCACACTCATTAGCCATAGCCATTTCAACCACCGGAGTGTCCTAAAAAAGACAGGAAGATAATGACCCAAAACAAAAAATGAGTTCATCAGGGGCGATATCAGTGGATCACAGGCTTGATGCAGTTATTGAAAGCAAAGGATTTGCAACTAATTATGAAAGCTTATTTACTTTAATCTGTTAGTTCTATCTGTTTCAGTACATTTGCTCACATGAGAAAATTGGTGATTGGTGAAAAAGGTGATATCGCATAAGTTGTGAGTCAGATCCAGAAGTAAACACCTGGAAATAAAATCCGGCATGTAAATCTCTCGTCTGATATTCATCATCTTTTGATGTCAAACCCAAATGTTTTCAGTCTACAGCAAAAATAAAGGAATTGGCTTCACTGTCCCAATACTTTTGTAGTGGAACACTGTTGAGTAGCTGCAGAATTGCTATGTGCTGTGTCTTTTTTTATAGGGGCCTCATCTGATACTTTTGGATTCCCGCCAAGAAATGAAATAGTGAGTTTGGTACAGTTTTAACATTTTATGGCATTCATTTTTATTATCATGACCTATCTTGTTTTGTATGTCAGTCCAGATCCCGAACTAAACAGGATGTATTAAGGACAATCAAGAGAATGGTGGAGGAGAACAGGGTCATCAGAGAGCGGTTACTCACCTTGAGGCAGCAGAGCCGAAGCAAATGAGGTTTGTCAGGTAAAAAGGATAGTTCCCCCCCAAAATAGAACATTCTGTCATAATTTGTTCACCCCTTATAATACACCATGTCCAATCCTGCCTCTCGAGGGTTTTAGTGTTTAGCATCAACCAGCTCCAACGCACTTGCCTGGAAGTTTCTACTGAGTCTTAACTCCATGATCACTTTGGTTCAGGTGTATGTAATTAAAGTTTAAGGTAAAAGTTGAAGGATGGTCGCCTTTTGGGAATAGGTTTGGACAACCCTGTTTTATAACAGTATCATTCAATTCTTGAGAATGTGCATATTCATTAAAAAAGATAAAAAATTTACTTTAATATGCTGTGACTTTCTTTCTTTGGGCATGCTATTATGGTGTTAGGAACAGACTGATTTTTTTTTAATTACGGAGAGAATAAATAAGGACATATATTTTACTTTTATAGTTACTATTATTAAAAGTCTTTCAATTGAACTGTTTTTCATTTCGCAGCCTAATTCTTTTTTGATTTCAGTTTCAGGTGGTACCACAAACATGCATATTGTCAAGAGAAAAGGAATGTTCACATGCCACAATGCTGTTTATTATATGCCTCCATATGTGTTATTAATATAATCTAAAACCTAAATTCTTAAGGCTTGAAAGAAATGAAATGACTTACAGAAGACCACTAGATGGTGATATTTCCAAAATTAAGAGCAATTACATAAAGTGTAGCAGGGCTCTGACTTCCACTCTCCATTTTTGATCATACCTTGATATTTATAAAAACGAATGGCCTTCTAATGTGTCCTACTGTTCTGTCCCATTGTCAGCTGTTGTGTTACTTTCTATTGACAGATTGTATTATTTATTTATTTATGGTGTATATATATTTATTCTAGAGGTTTTTAAAAAGAACAAAATGTATTAGATAACGGTTTGTTATTGTGTGTCAAGTTGTGACAAAGGATCATTAAAACATCAAATGACCATCACTGATTACATTTCTTATTTCTTTTCTGTCTATTCTGTTATCACTCATGTTTCAGAAAGCAATAAAGGGAGACTTACTTAGAATTCACTGAAGACAGTTGTCAGAAAATGTTTTGCCCACAACAAAATTGCATTACATTCCCCGTGTCAAAAGAGCTCAACATCGTGCTTGTGCAGGTTGTGGTTCTGTGGCAGAAATCATCAAATAGAAAAGCTATTGTTGAGAACATGACCTCAGACATTTAAATTGAGAAAGATTAATCATGTTGTCAAGTCTGTATAATGAAGCAATAAACCCAAGGCTTGATTACAGACAGTGCCCCTCTCCTGGGCGCCTGTGATGATTATGTGTTTTCCTCAAGCATCAGATAAACGGCAGTGGGTTGATCTCTAAGATTAAGCGCAGGTTAAATGCAACTACTGTAAATGTTTGTTGTAGATTAGGGTAAATTATAGAACTCGAGTAAGAAAAGGAATAGTTGCTTGGGGATGTTTAGATTTGACCGTAACCAGCTAAACACGTATTTCGCAATGGATTATATAGCCCTTGCAACGTGTCTCAATGAATCAGCAGTGCATTGATAGGAGCATGAATTTAACTGCCATGTACTGTTAAACTTCTAAAGAAAGTGGAAAGTCCAGAACAATGAGCTGCAGTTGTGCGCAACTGTGACATTCAGGGTTTACACATTTGATACGGATTCCAACACTGAATTAAGCTGTAATTATTTTCACCACCAGGCTCATTTAGGTTCATGTGTTGAAACATGCTAAACAAGTGGAGCCACACCTTCTCTTCTGCACTGTTATGAGTCCTTAGCCACAAGCAGGGGTTGCTTAATGTAATTTTTATAATGATGTGCGGATAAACAGGGAAAACACAAATTATCTCTATTGGACCACACCGCATCAATGCACACATTTTCCAGACACAGTATGACAATTACAACTCTGACGCACACATATAGTGGACATATCCACTATACCACTCTTAAAAATAACTGTGCTTCACGATGCCTTAGTAGTACCTTTTTTGTCTAAATGGTTCATTAAGAACCTTTAACATCTGAAGAGCTTTTCTGTTTCACAAGAAGGTTCTTCAGATTATAAAAACAGTAAGAAAGAGATGGTCCTTTAAAAGAACCTTTGAATGAATGGTTCTTACTAAAACCAAAAATGGTATGGCCTCTTCTATTAAGCACCTTAAGAGTTAACGTTCAGTGTTAATGTTAACATTTTTTAATAATGTATAGAGTTTTGTTGTGCTTTGAAATATGTGTTGTGTTTTAGGGTTAAACGAAATATCCATCCAACTAAATTCCCAGCACCTGTTCTGTTTTTGTTCCACTTTTCTCGGTTTATTTTCATACCTGTAATAAACCAATTAATGTATTGCTTGGGCAGTAGATATACTGTATCTTCTGTGACCGGCCCTGCTTTATGTTTCCTTTGAATTTAGCTTCAAAGGGCTCATTGAACGTAAGTACAATACAGTTTTTCATTTTGGCTGGGTGCATTTTCTTTTCTCCTGTCTACTTCACCATAAAGCTATCATTCTTTTCACTTGGTCTTTGGCATTCAGATTTAATATACTCTGTTAAATGACACATCATGTCATAATTAGCTCCAGTAGACAGATGTAATCTCTTCAGTTCTCTGTTTTCCGCTCTCAACTTTGCACTGGCTTGATGTGGTTGGATGCACACAAAGCAGCACAAAGACAATGAAAGTGACTCAGCTTTATGCATCCACACACACCTTATGCTACTAGTTACATTTGCTCATCTTTTCCCTCGCAGCTTATTTCCACAGCATCCATAATTAATGAAATATGAACAGCTGGAATTATTTACGAGGCTAAAAAGCTCTCTGTTTTAGGCTCATGGGAGGAGTTATGTAGTTGCTTCTGGAACACTTTTAATATCAGCGACAACTGACTGCTGAAACTGTACAGACCTGTATATATATATCCTGTATATATATTGCACAAATTCAGCACCATTTGAAAAACATATTAGATTGCATAATCATATTCCAAAAATTAGGTACTTATTATAATCAGATTACAGCTTTATGAATTGCATGATTGCATATTCACAAAAAAAGCAGAAAATTATTTGTTTTTTACTCTATGTAAATGAGACTGTTAATTTTGCAAGTTACTAAACATTGTTGATGCACAACTATGAAATCCTATGTCATCATATCCAGTGATCTAATTATTAATATTCAAAGTATGGTGAAAACCCTTAAAAAACGTAGTCCGTGAAATGTCATGTTTTCGTGTTTAATTAATGCTTGTTCATGAAATGTATGGGATTCCCAAGCTTTTGACATTTTTATGATTTCCCTAATTATTAGCTTTATTAGCACCCATCTTTGAACCCTGCTGTAATGTAATTTTTAATGCATTTTATGATTTTGACATTTGTTTTTTGTTTAACCGCAATATCCCTTTCTAGTCTGTGTGATAAACAAGTCAAAGTCAATCTAAAAGTATACCAAAAAGTAGTAGATTTTCATCTATAATTTGTAATCTGTAACTAAGTAATCTACCCAGAACAGCTGGTCTTAGCCATCGTTTGGTGTGAAAAAGCCCAACACGGCCAAATTCTCGATTGTGACTGATATACAGCTACAATTTAAGACTGAGCACAGACAATAAGGCTTCATTTAATAGATGTGACCCTGGCTGACGGCGATCTCATTAACCAGTGCTTTACGGCTTTTAATTCACAATGTGACAGAGAGCAATAAAACGCCCTGTACCTTCTGAATTATAAAACATGCAGTAAAAAAGTCCTTGATGAAGGCAACCACAAGGGTCCAGTTGGTTGTGTGAAGAAAAACACCACAAATCCATAAAGAATTCCTCAAAATCTGATGCTTAGAAGCCACCCAGAAATGATTCTCAAGAAAATTATCTTGCTTTTCCCAGAAATGGTTTTGTCATCTTAACTGCCAGCGCACAGGTAATTGCATATTGCCATGAGGAAATAGAATGGTGTCAGGAAGAAGCCTTCAAGCGCTTTACATTGTGCAAGAGCTGATGAGGGTGTAATAAGAAGCTGGATCCATATAGCCAAGAGGGACACAGACAGGCAGTCCAGCTGTGTCAGAAACATTAGGCTCACTGTGCATGTTTCATTTAGTATGAGAACTACTCACACTCAAAAGCACTTCCAAGTTCAGTCACAGTATAGTGGCTCATTTCTTGACTGGCATAATTCATCGCATGGGGTCTATTGGAAAAAGATATCAAACAAACACTATCCAGGTGCAGTTGTGCTGAACGCCATTCTTGCCAGCCATGTGAAGAGCCTCATCTGGTGCATTTTTACGTAATCTGAAAAATGGGGTCAAGTTTAATATTGTACTGCATTTATGAACTGAATGTTCCCGTAGTGCAGCTCAACCCTAAAAGTGGGGTTGTCTGCCGCATCAAATACTTGGCCTCTAGGGACACGAATTGTGCATAATGGTCTGCTTACATTTCAGTGTAGCTTAATGAAGAGAAATGAACTGTTTAAAGGCATTGAACGGTGAAATTGTTGCGTGGTCCAAATTAAAATATTTCATTTTGTATATTTAAAGAATTTCAAACTGAATAATGTAATTGTTATTCTTGGCTTCTTGTTTTTTTAGAATTTTTTTTCTTTAAATTGTACTTTTTTTAAAGAAATGACTTGTGGTGGTTAAACACAAATTTGCTGAAGTGCAAATTATGTTTCCAAGCATTTTGAATTCAGCAGTCTAGTATAAAATTTGTCTTAAATGGTTTAATTAGTACAACAGGATTACTTTTGTGTTTATGCCTATTTATGAAATATATTTTTCATACAGGATTCAAACTGGTGCAAAAAAAAAACAACAACCAAAAACTAGCCTTTATATGCATAGATACCAAATAAAACAGTAGCTCTCAATGAAATGTATTTGTATGAAATATTTTTGGAAAACCCTCATATACCAACAAAATGCATTGCAGGGCCAAGAAAATATATTTCTAATACTACAGAATAGCCTACATTTAGATATATTTGCAAATATATATAAAAACATATTGCTAGAAAATATATTTACACATATTTATTTAATATTTTAAATCTAATTTGAGCAAATATATATTTTTATATATTCATATTTTTTTAATATCGTCCTATTAATATCACTCCTATTTTATACATATTTTTATTTAATATATTTAATAAAATGTAAAAAAAAAAAATCATTGCTAAAAGTTATCTGTTTATGCAAATTAACTCTTCGTATTAGAAAACAAATATTTTTGCTGTATACCTTAAGAAGTATGACATTTTCTAAATCCATCTAAACTGTGTAGAACTCAAAATGATGTAATTTCAGACGAAACGATGTCGTTCTCCTGATACTGGCCCAGTGTCATGTCCATGTTAAATTACGAGCCAAAGCAAGCAACAGAAATCATGGCTAAAGTGGTCATATGCTACATTATCCTATCAGTTCTCTAAAATAATACATAGCTTTGTTATTCCTCATTTCTTCTAGTTGTCCCTGCCTAAAAATTGCAGTTTGAGTTTGTTTATGGTTTTGCTTGGTCTCTTGTTTGCCCTCAAAAGCAATCTGGGCCAAACAATTAAAAAAGCTAATCCACTGTTGTGAAGAACCGATCGGTGTGAGCGCTAGACGTTTAAACTTATATCACGTTTAACATTTATTTGGCAAGCTAGCTGTTTGTGTCATGCTTTTTAGTCCATGACATGTTTGTACACAAAAGTAATTAAAACCAAACTGTGTTTGCATTGCTTTCAAATTAAAAACACAGCAATGCCAGTGCATGTCAATTCTTATTAACTGCACTGATTTCTTTTTTCACAGAAAACTGCATCTTTATATAATTAAGTCTTGCACTTTAATCAAATCATAGTCATCCAATATCTGAACGGCTTGCCTTCCCATGCTCTCTGTAGCAATCATTCCTGCCTTGTCTAGAGCGCCACAGGCCACAGCAGCCAAATCCTTGTCAAGGATTATCTGCTAAAACTTCCCTCCAGTGTTGACCCTGTATATAGAGTTTGCGTATTATGTGACAGAATTGGCAGAAGTGAACTTCCTGACGTTTTCTCTATTTCCACTAATGAGCACAATACGCTGCTCTCGCTGACTTTTTTTTCTCTCAACCTAATTCTCTAGTTTAACAATCTAAACGAATTTAAAGACGCCACAAAGCAACACAAATTACCTTGATTTTTAACCTCAGGAGTGCACCCTAATCACTGCTATTACTGAGGGGAATATGTAAAGGTGAATGCTAAAATCATTCCCAAAGCATTTAAGTATAGAACGCAAGTGATGTGAACACAGTGATTCATAAAGCTTAATGAAGCCGTAAACCGAGGCCTTTGCCACAGAATTAAACCTGTCACGATTACAGAGTATGACTCCTCTAGAGAGCTGTAATAATGGTGCAGGAGCCCAGACTTGGTGGAGACACTTAAGTGTTAGTTTTGACAGGACTGACTTGTACTTCTGCATTCTCTAGGAATCAAATAATTACCACAGTGCAATGCAAAGCCTGCAGTGCATGGGAAAAAGGTTTTGTTTTGCGTAGCATTTGTTTCATATAAATCTCACAGAGAAGCCTGGACTGTGCAAAGTGCGTTATGTTAAATGCACATTTCGTTTACTAACAAAAACTTTCCATCAGTTTTAATTTAAGTGCATTATTACAACGAGTAGAGTTCACAGCCTTTAAATTGACAGACTCGGGCTATATGAGTGGGCGCCATACACCTTCAGAGGGTAGCAATTTTCCGGTATTACAGTTAAATCCTGGTAAAAAAGAACCGGATTCCAGGAGCCTAATTACAAGGTGTTAATAGAAACAACAATATAATTACTGTAATTTACACACCAGCCTGAAACCTTTATACCCCTCCAAATGAATGTCACAAATGTTATCATATGTCATGTTTGTTTGCATTTTGATAAGTTGCTATATTACTAAATGTAAAAAAAAAACAAAAAAAACTACTACTCCAGTAAGTTGGTTTTCAGCATATAAAGGTGTTTTTTAAAAGGTTACTGTACACAAATTCAAGTTAATACATTTGAGCATCTTAAAATGAACAAATTACTGATGTGAGAGCAATTTGAAGAAGAACTTCAAGCCTAATTTTAGCTTATATATTTCCCCACTAAACACCACATTATGCTCTAAATATAGCCTAACCTCTTTATTCGCGAAGAGTATCATTTAAGAGCACGCAGATCTGATGATGCAAACCCTACAAACACTCATTCTGTGTCCTAAAAGCTCTCTAAGTAGGCGGCTCTCTAGGGTTTGAGACGCAGCCTCTGAGTGAACGATGATTGGTTCAAACTTCGGATAGTCTTGTAACTTCTGTCAAGTTATTGTTAGTCAGTCATGTAAAAAGTTAAGCAACGGAGAGCGCGCGCGGCTGCAGGTTCTTTCTCGAGTTTCCATGTGGAATATAGCTGTAGGTATTTCCCCCCGGAATGATTTCAGCTAATTATAAAGATAAAACTTCATCCGATGAAGAAGATGATGGCCAGGGTTCGCGGTCATCTCCGCCGGAGCGTTCAGTTCAGTCGCAAAGTCTGTCGTTCAGCGTCGAAGCTCTCATGTCGAAGAAAGGACGGAGTGAATCAACTTCACAGATGCCCAGTATAATAACCCCGGATGATCGATCAGTGATTTATTCAGAGGCAGTGGATTTCCCCAAACGCTGTGAATCTGTCAAAGAGGACTCCTGGATCAATAAACCCAGATTATCACCGCGTATGTTACCATATAGCTTACTGATATGAAGATTAAATAATAACGTTTCAATGTTTGAATGATATTAGACGGTATTAGATGTTAAATAATATTGCCTTTTGTAAACAATAGCCTGACTTCCTCAGAATTAACTTCTCTGAGACATTGTTGCAATCAACTGGTGTCAGTTTGATTTTTAGTGAGTGATTCTAGCATAATAGCACAGGTATTTGTTTTAAATTGTTTAAATATGAAGACTGGTGCAAAAGTCCGTCGGAGATTTTTATTTAAATGAGGATTTTATCAGGCTCCTAAAGCTGGTAGCCTGAATACATATATACAATTGAAAATAAGGCATTCTGTACATGGCTAACCTTTTCTTTGCCATTAAAGTTAAATTATTGAACCCAAACATATACAAGGTGCCTGGTTAATATGCTACTTTAAAAGAAAAAATGTAAACAATAAGAGGATTTACATCTGCCGTCTTCATATTTATAATAAAATAGAAAGATACATTAGGAATGTATTTGATTTGTCGATTTGTTATTAGTAAACGAAAGTGTACACCAAGTTATAATCACAGCATCATCAAGGTAAAAAATTATTATTACTGGCATAACGAGAAATCTAATTTCGAAATGAACTATTCAGACACAGCAGCTAGATATGACCCGGTGTGTGTGGTTTATGAGTGTTAAAACAAATTAGTCATCTGCTCGAGCTTTCTGCGTTCTGAAAAACTAATTTGCAAGCTAATTTATGAACTACTTTTACAGGGCCGCAGAGTCCAGCGACATGCACCCTCCGAAAGCACAAGACGAACCGCAAACCCCGAACCCCTTTCACAACCACTCAGCTCTTGGCCCTGGAGCGGAAGTTTCGTCAGAAGCAATACCTGTCTATCGCAGAGCGCGCCGAATTCTCCAGCTCTCTCAGCCTGACCGAGACCCAGGTGAAGATCTGGTTCCAGAACCGAAGAGCGAAGGCCAAGCGGCTGCAGGAGGCAGAGCTGGAGAGGCTCAAGATGAGCAGCAAACCCCTCTTACATCCCAGCCTCGCTCTGCCGTTTCCGCTCTGTACCCAGACCCAGACAGCAGCTCTCTTGTGCGGACAGTCTTTCCCCTTCAGCAGACATATGCTGCCCTTTGCACCTGTAGGAATATACTCCACACCGCTGGGTTACAGTATGTGTCCTCTCTCCAAAGACGGCTTCTCTGTGGAGCCAGTCTAGAGGATCTATTGCATCACATTTAACTATTCATGGAAAAAACTTCTGGTTTGTCTGCTGGACTGCTGGATTTTTATGTTTGATAGGACGTTATAAAATTATATGTATGCTTAGGATTATTTTTTTGCCTTCACTTTCATTTTTGAATCCAAAAATAGTTTTTTTAAGCATTTTGGGTTCACCAAAGAACCTTCAAGTGAACAGTTTTTAAAGGACCCAAGTGTTCCAAGTTCCATGAATCTTAAAGGTTCTTCATAGAACCAAAGATTCCAATAAAAAAAAAATCTTTAATAATGTAAACTATTTTTGGAAACCACAAAGAATTAAATGTTTGCCGATTTTTTAAAGTGTCACAAAATGTTATGCCATTCTTCTCTAACTTCCAGGGCATTTTAGGAGAATATATTACCCAACATTTTGCATTAAAACGTAGATTTTTGTTCTTTGAGTCACAGTGAAGAAACTGTAAAGTAAAGAATTTCTTTTTTACCATATAAAATTAGAATAAAGTATATTTGTATGACAAATCCTAATTTGAATGTGTTCATGTCTAGAAAAATTTACCTAATAAAGGACCAATTCTCACTATTAATTATGACCTTTATCTTAATAAACTTATAAATAATGCTAAATAATGGTTGATCACATAGAAAACGTGCTAATAAGTACAGTAAGCACCCCATATGCTGGTAAAATGCAAAGTTAACAGTGAGAACTAGTTTTTAAAATAAAGTATACTCTTTGTATTTACATTTAAGAAATTGAATGTTTTTTAAAGGCTTGTAAATCACTTTAATGGCTTTATATTAGGTGGACTTAACAGCTAAGTATAAAATAAGTACAATACTTAGTGTGGTAATTTTGTATTATAAAACACTTTTGTTGCTGTTGAGGTGGATACCTCAGGTGGATGGTTTGGTGGTATAGGTAGGTTAAAGGGGTAGGATATAGGGTATAGGTAGGATAAGGGATGGATCAACAGTGTAATTATAAATGTAAATACGGAAATTAATTACAGATGTAATTACATATAGGTAATTAAATATAAGTACAATGTAAATATATGTATCTACCCAATAAGTGCATTGTACCAAATAATTTAAATGCAAGTACACAGTAGTTAAGGCCTCCTAATATACAGTGAGAGCAACTGAATTCAATTTTATTTACAGAATCTGCTGATTTAGAGTTACGACCTAAAATAAAGGCCAGGTTGATTTATTTTTAATTTTAAATTTTAGTCAAATCTATTCAGATTAAACCATTTTTGGTCAGATTTGCGAGGTGTGAGTGTTTCAGGGAAACTTTGCAGATCAGCTCAGCCTTAAATCCGCAGGACTGCTAATGCTTTTTAAATTGAGCTGCTGAAAAGAGGCTTTTAAGCGTTCATGCTCGTAATCAGTGAAAATGTCGTCTGACCTGTGCAGCTCTTTTCATGCTGGTGGTCCCAGGAAAGTTAATTAAATGGTGTCATTACATGACGCACTAAAACACCAGGTCAGCCGCGCAAGTATTTCACTTCGTAAATCTGCAACAGAGGAATGTGTCGACCTGATGCTTTTCTAATATGATCCTAAGGGACTCAGCGTTGCATGTAATTTATGACAGATTAATTGGCTTTGCTGTACAGCTGACTTTCCATTAAATAATCTATAATCTTCTGCTGGTGTAATTACATATACGTGGGGTATCTCAACAGTAAAAATAGCCTGATATAATAGCCCCCTTCAGTCACATGCCCCTAAACTGGAGGGAATTGAACACAACTGCTTATTTTCCATAGACACCAACCGTGTCTTAGAATGTCCCTTGATAGGTCTTCTCTGTCTGCTCTACACTTTTGAAAATACACTTTCAATTGCTATTGGACTTTGAGCCTTAACTGATCATGAATGCCGAGCTCTACATCAACCAGACCCTTTACTAATTGTCCTTACCCTCCAAGTTTGAAATGGTGTATGCCTAAGAGCTCGGTGATAAAGAGCAAAAAGCATTACATGACTGGCTTCTCCTTCTTTTGCTCACTTAGCTGTGTCGTTGCCTGGCACTGACTGAGTGTTTCTCATTATTGAATGACCATGTTACAATTAGCAGTCATTTCACAGTCCATTTATGCTTCTTTGTTTTTAAAACAAGCTGCAACATTACTTTGATAACAGATCTTTCAGATTTATTTTTTTGATAACAGATCTGTTTCACTCCTTCTTGGTTGAAGCTTGAAAGATCTCTGTGCCAAGTTTTTCTGACTGTTCAGGCCATTGCGTGGAAAGCTTTGATCCTGAGTGACTACGACCAGGGAGGTCGACAAAGGTGTTTTTTATTATTATTATTATTATTCATGCAAATGTAGCACTCCAGACTATTAAACACAAGAGCCTGTGAGAAAATAAACCTACATTATAGCCTCCCATTGACCCTAACACTGAGCATTACTTTTACTTGGTTAACGTTTTACAATAAGATTGTAAGCAGGTAAATGCATTAACTAACTGTGATCATTGCATTTAATTGAATCAATTAATATAACTACTGTTAACTCAGGTCTATTAAATAATATTAACAGATGCAACTTTTGATGTATGGGTTAATGTTAACTGTTAAATAAAAAAGTTAATTAAAGCTTTAGAAGTATTTTTAATCACTAGTAACTAATGTAGTTAACTAATTCTAACAAATAAAACCTTATTGTTAAGCTGCTGAAAATGCTTTTCTTTTAAATATTTTATAGCGTATATTGTTTGTAGCTCTTGATAAATGTAAAAAATTTTAAAGCTATTTTCTTATTTCTCAACAGAAATCATGGTAGAAAACAAGAAATATGACCAGAAAGATATTGCCACTAACATCTGATTGTGACCCCGGGTATATTTTATGTCACACACATAGATGTTTTTACTTCCTCAATGTTGGCTCTGAAATCCTGATGCAAAAATATCATTAAAATGCTTTCATTTTTTATCATAGATAAGACAAAGTAACTACATGGCACATCTACAGCAGACATTGCGCAGAAAGGTAATTTCCCATATGCTATCTTAAAAGAGTTTAAATTCCTTTTGTGGACTACAAACAACAACTTTAATGACAGAAGTAAATCATCTGTGACTGAATACTGACAAAGCACAAGTTTTTAAAGTCCCACATTAAAAAAACAGTGGCTCCAAAACATTATTGACTTCATTATATGCTGCTATACAGATATTTTTATTTGATCAGTCCAGATTTTTGCGATATTTACCAGATGGCATATTTCTGATTGTGAACCAGCGGTGCAAAATGTTGGTGTCTTAACTATATTTGCCCACTAGGTGTAGCAATTTCTTTGAGAAAATAAAGACAAGGCGTTTACAATGCCCAGGAAATAAAAGATAATTGCACCACTTGACTTACCCATTATATTTGTGTGTGCGTGTGTAACTGTTTGTATGCATTGTTGATCCTACATGTTTATTTTGTCTTGTATTTTTGGACTTAAGAGTCTGAAATAAAGGAATGGTGATGATGATATAGAAATAGATAAAGATGCACAGTAAGTCAAGAGCATACGAAAATAGCATATATAATACATATGTTTACAATAAAATCTGTTTTAGTAATTAAAACACAATCTATCTCCATATATTGATTTTTTATCATATAGTTTGTTTCATTAGAGTAATATATAAGATAAAAAAAATGGAGATACATAGTACCACTGCCATCTGACCCCAGGTATATTCTATGTGACACAAATATAATCTCGTGTAGTGTTTTATCTGCTCAAGGTTGCATCTGTGATATCCCATGCCTGTCATTTTTTATAGACGCACAATTCCAACATCCATCTTGAGAACAATTAATTTGTGTGCAATGTATATACAAAATATGAGAGGTGCGTCCAAGGTGGAATAAACAGTGGTAATTGCTCAAAGCAGCACACAAGTGATTGACAAAGAGCACAATGGCTCTGATGGGGAGGAAAAGACGCCAGCCGATGCTGCGGTGCTGAGCTCCACACACCTGCCAACATAACCAGCCGCTCAGTCATCTCTCTGCTCACCAGAGCATGCAGCAAAACCAGTCTGAGAGAAGCAAACTTCAGACTTTGTGTTTTCCTCTTCACTGGGCTTCAGAGAAACACGCTTACTCAAAGCAAGAGGCTGGCTGATAAAACAGGTAGAATGATTCAATGATGCAGCCAATGCATGCGCACATAATTCATGTGACTTTTTTTCTGCTCTTTGTTCACATTAGTGTGGTAAAAACACACAGTTCAGTTTGTCCCGATGAGATTAAATGTCACATTTAGATGAGGGAAGATAGATTTGCACAATGGAAATCCATCTTTCAGCTACAGCAGAGCACAAAAAAGTCATATCTGAGCACACGATGTCTCCAGTACTCCAGAGGCTGAAATGAAACACTCTTTTTATTTTAGATGGTGTCATTATGGGAAATCCCTTTATCTCGCTTCAAAGCCCTTGAGCAGGTGTGTTTTATGAAACAATCACTTTATTCAGCCTCTTAACGGCAGGGGAATGAAGCTGTCTGAAAGCAATCCTCCAGGAAGATCTCTCTCTCTCTCGAGTTGTGCAGGTGCCGCCGATTCTTGGCTTTATTTGCATTTTGAGCTCATTATGATAATCATCAAACACTACTAACACAAACTCAGGTGGCCAAAGGTGTTCATTTTAATATCCTTTAGGGCAGTTATTCTAAGTCGGAAGGTTTGAGAATCTAAAATGGGTCGTAGGTGTGTTCTGATAGGATTCCAGGCCGCAGGGGAAAATGATGCTAATGCAAAATAGTAAGGGCAGTGTCTGTTTACACTCAGTGCAGAAAATGATCCTCGCTGGTGAAGACTGTTTCACTAACTCAGCCCAGCACTGCTCAGATATTTTACCCTCGGTACAAATAGCATATTACTTCTATTTATGATTTGTGTGAAGCATCTGTTTTTACATGCAATAAGCAAACGCTATTGGTGTACATAATAAAAATCAAACTGCTTTTCAAACATTTGCATAACTTTATTGAAATTAAAGGATATGTGACATCCTCAAGAGGCATAAACAGAATTAATCAAAAGAAAGAAAAGTCATTAAAGTGCCCCTATTATGGGTTATGAAAGGTTCATATTTTGGTTTTGCAATTCCCAAACAATGACATGCATGCAAGGTTAAAAAAACACTTATTGTCTTATAATACGATTTTTTCAATGATTTTTTAAAACCCCCGATTTAATTTGAAGCAGTGTTTGTGAGCTTTTAAACACCTCGAAAGCGACACCTAGTGGTTAAGAATGAATTAGCATTTTCATTCAGACCAAAGAAAAGACTTTAATGTGTTTTTGCTAAAGAAAGCATCAAAGACAAAGAGACAATATAATAATGTAATATATGGACTATGGAGTCCTTAATAGTAGAGAATTAGTCCTTTAACTAAATTAAACTAGATTAATTTAAATCCAACTATGCTACTTTGAATTTGCAGCACAGAGGTTGCATGTTAAATAAGAAATGAAACAAGAAAAGCCGAGAAATCAGCCTATTAAAATCTGGACTACATTAAGACTGAGACTATTTATAAGCATGACTGAGAAAGCACTTTTTATTTAATCTGGTTAAAATGGCCATTTTAGTCTAGGATTAGTCTTAATCTCTGTCCGGGAAACCACCCCAAAAATCGAATTGCAAGTAGGCAATTAAAATTTTGGAATCTGATATCATAATCCAGATTACATATTATCAGTTACTGCCCAATGTCATTGTTCTATCATTATTTCGTAACTTCTGAAATAAATTAATACGTCTATCACCTCAGAAAAGTAACCCATCCTGTCCTGTCAGATATGATGTGCTCTTCAATGCAGCGGTGCGCTGTATATCACTTCACAACCTGTGAAACGTACACGTTTTGTGTTAACATGTTTCATGGAGAAAGTCACAATTTATTTTGTTTCTTATTAGACTGATAGAACGGAATATTGTTGTACTGACGATCAGGGAGCATACAAGTCCACGTTAAGAAATGAGACAAAAGTGCCCTACAAGATTATTATTATTATTTTCAAGGCGAAAATTATTAATTTGCCCTGATCCACGCTGAAAGAAATTGTGTAAAAGTCACGTTTTAATTAAGTAAAACCTTACTGTCCCAACCCAGTCTCACGGCAGTTCGTGATTTAGTCACGTAATTTAATTTAATCTATTTATTCGTGCCAGAGACACGTTTCGATCACAAGTGCAGTATGGAGTACCTCAAGGCTCAGTACTAGGGCCGTTACTTTTTACGCTTTACATGTTACCCTTGGGAGATATTATCAGGAGACATGGTGTTAG